>JAQFZX010001580.1:0-27531 GCA_034682405.1 Hydroisotoma schaefferi | reverse complement strand
AACAAAGTAAAAAACATAACCAACAAAAAAATGGTTCAACATAATTAAATAATATAATAATTTAACCTCAATAAAGGTTCATTATACATTTTTGTACGCAAAAATTTTTCAAACTAAACAAAATTCAAATTTAAGTTTACTTTATTACAAAAACATATTTAGGGCACATTTATTATTAAAATTGCACATTGAAGAATATATACATATGTATATATTCTTCAACATACAACAACATACATACAACTGGCGGCTAAAATAATTTACTCATTCGAATGCTATTTTATACTGAAGTAAAACTAATTCTGCGTAGGCAATAAATAAATAGTTGTGTGCTATATTATTATTCCTGCTAGTTGTTCAAATTCAGCTGTAACCCAAGAAAGATACATAATTTCATCATAAATGTAACCCTGTTTTTCTGATATGATGAGGATGACAGTCTGAAAACGAAAAACGTCTTCGACGACGACGACGTCTTTGTCCAGATAAAATATTCTCGCGTATAATTTAATAACCAGTTTATTTGCAAGTATAAAACTTTGTTTTCATACATACTGGAGCATGATTAGGGGTTTTAGAATGTTATGGCGGATCCAAAAATCCTACATACTGTGGCGTTAATTTTTTTAAGTGGTAAATACAAAACTTAGATATGATTGGGTACAGCCAGAGCTGGGGTTATCCAGATTAAGGATTAAGTGATTAGTAATCCAGATTATGGATTAGTAATCCTTAATCCCAAATCCCGTGGTAAAAATAAATAAAACTATTCCCTAATCCCTAATGCAACGAATTCGGAGTAGTCAGGCTAATGCATAATCACTAGTCCGAGAATTTGGCTAATCCGTTAATCCAACAGTGGATTAATCTAAGGATTGGTTTTTACTCAATTCTAACTGAAAAATGACCCAAATGGCAGTTTTTTAAAGATCTTTTGCTTTATATTTTGCTGAAATTAAGCTTTTATTAATTAAGACCCAATTTTTGGCTTAAATCACTTTTATGTGACCAGTAGAGGTTACATTTAATAAAACTAAGTGCGTTTATTCTCAAAACCTTTAGGTTAAGGAAAATAATCCCTAATCACCAAAACTAATCCAGATTAACTAATCCCAATCCCTAATCCACAATCTCAACATTTTCCCATTAATCCCGATTGAATTCAATCCCGAAACTCGCGGTAATCCCTAATCCCTAATCTAATCCACGTTTTCAAAATTTGTAATTTGTAATCCTTAATCCCGTCAAAAAATCGATTAATCACCCAGCTCTGGGTACAGCTTATGCTTCGTACAAATAGTTCAGCTTGTCGTTTCAAGTAATCGAAAGTTAACAACATTAGATATTTTAGGAGTTAATTTCTTAATGTTAAAATACCTAACAATAAAATTAGGAAAATTTATGCTACATATGAGTTTAACTAATTACAATGAACTTCTATCCTAAAATATACTTACCATCTACCACATATTCTAAGGTATATGTATACCTCAACCGATTAGGACCCATTAATTGTGCAATATAATATGATTTAAATGGTCAACTTTTGCTTAGATTATACCGTATTTCCGGTTTTAACTCCTCTTTAATTGCGCCCCCACTGAATTAGCTCCTCACACATTTTTACGTTCAAAATTAAAATTCGCCTTTTTTGGTTTCAAACAATAACTCCCCATGGAAGCTAAAACCGGAAGTTTTTTAGTCTCTCCTCGATCAAACATACGATTACTGACTTATCAGGTAGTTGCAGCATGGTATTCGTAATACATATATCCTGGAAGTTCAAGTTCAAGTTCGACAATAGTTTATTGGAGTGACAAACAACATATAAACATGACAATTATCAAATAACAAATTCTTCACGTTGATCCAAATGCCATAGCTGGGCTGGGCATTTAAAAACCACACCACATCCCTCCCTCTCCTTACAAATTTTCTCCTTAACCCCTCACTCGTGACCCCTCGCCCTCGAACGTTTTCACGACCCCTCACTCCTAACCCCTCACCCCACGCTAAAAATCGTGACATCACCCCTGGAAAACACCACTCGTGCCCTCACCACCCCGAGAAGTGTGCCCAGCTATGCCAAATGCTGGGTCACTTTTTAGAGAGAAAAATAAAAATAATTCCGTTGCGGGGTTAATTGCATTAAATGAAAATCCGAGTTGTAGCCGTAGAATCATATATTACATTGCTCAATTGACCGCATTAAATAAAAAAAAAATGTGTACTATGAAATGTGATGTATAAGCATGATGCAGGCTCCATGGGTGAGAACCCGAGGGAGTCAAGAGTTTGATAATAAATAAATAAATAAATAAATAAATAAAATATATTACATTGTCTAACTTATCGCAAAAAAAACCACCAAAGAAAAGATAACAAGGTGAATATCACTTCGTCTTCGACTGAGAGAAAACGGGGTTTATAAAAAAGATTGAATCAAAATCAATACCTACATGAACTGCATACGTTGGAGATGTACAACCTTCGTTTATGATTATATAAATACAGCATGCAACTTATACAATATGACTAATTGAACAATGTTGTAACTTTTATAATGGCTGGATTTCTATTATTAAGGCTAGCGTAGCGAAGCCTTTATATGAATGCACGGTCCTGCTGGCTGACTGGCTGTCCGCCCAAGCGATAACTTTCGAACAGTTGCACTTTTTTAACTTCTGTTTTCGGATTTCGGTTTTTGGGCTAAGGTCAAGAAACGCTGGGAGTTCGTAGATGGGCTAATTCCGTCACACCCCCTGGGTAGTGGGGTCAAAGGTCACAAATTCGTCTAAGCTTACCCCTATCAACCATGGTATCATTGAAAAGGTACTTACTACGGCATTTCAGAACAATGATCAAAATTGTTCTGTTTGTGTCGCAGGTCAAAAGTTATGACCTTCCGAAGGTCAAATGGGGCAAGGTGAGACTACTTCCAAATGGTACCCACAACCTCGACACCTTCATATAACCTCAAAAATTTGTCACAGTGCCCCCAAACACCCCACAATGCCCCCAAATGTCTCTACTTGGCCCCAACATCCCAAAATGTCTCCACATGCCCCCAACATCCCAAAATGTCTCAACTTGCCCAACTTGCCCTTAACATCCCAAAAATGTCTCAAATTGCCCCTGACCCCAAATGCCTCAAATTTCGCCTGACACCCTAAATGTCTCCACGTCCTCCAACACCCCAGAAAGTCTCAACTTGCCCCCAACATCACAAACTGTCTCAACTTGCCTCCAATACCCAACGCTAGCCTTAGTTACGCCCGTTTACAACAGTTTATTCACCATACTCAAGGAAGAGAATCGAAGGAATGGTGTATAGTTCTGGAGCGCAAAAATAAAAGTTTCTACGATTACATAAATGACTTCATTTCATTAATCATACACTATAACGTAACATCCAAATAGTTTGTTACAATTTACTAAACCCGTACGTCGTCTCGGCGTATCTATGAAAGGTGAGAGAACGTATACTATCAAGATTGTCAATTTAATATGAATCATTCATCGCTTCCGGTCAGGCTTGACGTTTGTTTGGAATGAATGACGAGGGTTATTTGTTCGGTGAAAAGCTACTACTGCTTGGACTTTCTCCAGACATGAGCTCCTTCTGGTAAAGTTATCGAGCGTCTCTTGGTCCAGGCTGCTTTTTTGGAATCAGCCAACAAGGATGTAGAATCCCCAGTATTACGGTAAGGTTGGGAGTCTGTACCCGGTTTTCCTCGGTGGGTGGAAGGTGGTGTGAGAGTAGCAGAGGCTAAAGACCGGGCCAAACTCTCCTCTTGAACTTCCGCGGACGATTGCCGATGAGACGATGAACAAGACGCTTCCATTGCTTTCAAAAGTTCAGTCTCCCATGCCTCCTCTTTACGCTCACGCTCCATCCGCTCCAGCTCCCGCTGCCTGTTGAACGTTGTAAACTCTTCGGCAAGGGGATCCAGCGTGAACTCCTGTAATTGCAAAACTCTGTTGTATTCTGTGCAAACTAAATATTTAAGAACTCTCTTTCTCTAAATTATGGCTGTATGTGCAGACGGATATTTTGAACTGAGTATTACAAGAATAATAGAAAACATTTCTTCTACAAAATAAATAATCTTTAAGGAGAGTCGCAAACTCTGTAAAATGCATAGTCCTCGTAGGATAGGAATGCCCATTATTTTCAAGACCTCTTTTTCAGAGAAGTATTTGTAACTAGATCTGTACAGTATGAACTGCAGAAAATTCTCGAAAAAGAGGCTCTGGTGTTTTTATCGCCGCCTTCTACTCCTACTTTCACCCAGGAGAAAGTCTGACTTCACCGTTTGACTAAACTCTAAGCTAGAGCTCGCTAGGAGGTACTTTTTTCATCCGCGAATTGTAAGACTCCAATTTTTGTCTCAAAATAACTAGAAACTTTTGGGAGTAATGGAAACTTCATCTTTTGGGGGATTTAAAGACGAAATGCGAAAGACATTTCGCCAAAAGGCTTATCCATTTTGGCAGACACTTTGGCAGTTTTTTGTAAAAACCTACAGTTTGACAAACAATTGTCAATTTGGCAAAAATTAAAATGATGCTATAATTTCAATAAGTCTATCAAATTGACTATAAGTCAGGGTTTGTTGTAAAATTTATAAAGGTTCAGATATGGGATACCTAGTTTTATCGAGCTATTTAAACAGTGTTTGTAGAGGAAAATTGGGTCGGAACTTTCTACCATAAGGTAGGAACTTTTCATCTGTTTCCCTATATTTTTAGCCCATTCTAAGGCTATATAGATTTCCGTGTCCGTCCATCTGATCGCACGATAACTCTCAAACGCATAGTGCCACCGACGCTAAATTTGACACACTATGTTCTTGCATTCATTTAGGAATTAGGTTAGAACGTGACTCGAATCGGTGCATCCAACGACGGGCGGGGGTCAAAAAACCCCACCAGGTCATTAAACAGCTTAAAATATAGTTTGCTAATTTTCCACAGAAATTAAAAACAGGATAAGTTTGGCAAAAAGTGAAAGTTTAAAGACACGGAGGCAAAAAACGACTACAGAGTCGTTAGACAGAGTTGTTAAATACCCAATAAGTCATATTTGTTTCTCGAAAACTGAGGTTTTAAAGCGATGGGCGTCTAAAATACATAATCTTTACACTAAACTGAATAAATATCAAGTTATCGTAACTCGAGTCACTAGTTTAGAATTTATAAATATATATTTCAAGGTATTTAATTACCCGATGGGATTTTTAAACCAAGGCCAAACTTTTTATACTGGTGATTTTGGTGGAAAAGTAGAAAAAAATATTTCACTGTTTAATCACCCGGTGGGCTTTTTTTTAGATTTAGGACAAATTATTTATATTTTGTGATTTTGTTACAAAATTAGAAAAATATTTTTTAGGCCATTTAATAACCTGCTGGGGTTTTTTTGACCTGGACCGATTGATCTCAACTTTCGCAGTGCACCTAGTTAGCGCAGCTGCCACATGTGTGCAAAGTTTCAGCTTGATCGGTCGTGTCGTGTCTGAGATCTCGCGCGGACGGACGGACACGGCAATCCCTATAGCCCTAGAATGGGCTAAAAAAGGCATGCCATGCCAAATGAAAATGGGGGAAAAGAAGACCACGGATGGGGGTTGATGGGGGTGTGGAGGCTGGCTCTACTTTGAAAAACACGTCGAGAAAAGACCAACGGCCATAAATATTGCGCCAAAGCGCTCTGGAATGGACTCTGCTAGCTTCATTCGGAGGATTTTCTCTGCAAAGTGGTAAGCTGATCAAAGTGGGAAGCTGGAAGTGGTTCCAAAACCCCCTAGGGTCTTTAAATAGGGAAAAAATAATTTCTCTACTTTTGAGTGAAAATCACAAAAAATACAATATATTTTACGAATTCGACTATTTAGAGATACGTGCGTGGAGGTATACAATTACCCAATAGACTCCTTAAAAATAAAAATAAATGGTATACTTATGGATGGAAATCGAAAATCCAATGAATGGTTAGGAAATCTAATATTTACAGACCGTTGAGACCCAATACGTTCATTTAATTAGGAAACATTGTTCATTTTATTTTTAAACGAAGAAAAGGGAGTGGTGTGGGGGCCTAATACCCATGTATTGAAGCCTTTCTTTCGTTCTAATCAGATGATTTATGCGCAGAAATATTAATTGACTGGGCTCACATAGCTGCTTGGAGGAGGTTTTTTCTGTTAAAGTGTCCAAAGTGGATATGGCTTTGCCGAATTGTCTTTGTCAAAGGGTCTGCACACCAGAACTTAAAACGCTTAAAATCATTTCTAGTGACGTAGATCAAAGTGACGATAATCCAAGTCTCCATTCTCATAACAGCTTAAGTAGTTAAGCCTTATAGGTTCAATTTGATGATACTACAGCTATAAAGCAGCCATTACGGAACATGTGTGTTCTACGGTGAAGATACAAATATCGTGCACCCTTAACAATTCTGAAACGCTAGATAATTAAAAAGGAGGATATTTGCTCCAAGTTGCCATGAGTATTTACACACTAATTAGGTAAAATAACTCACAACCCTGTTTTATTAGGTTTATTTCAACTAAGCCTCTTTAATGCATCTAGCCGTGCTTGCTTTGATGTATTTCTTGCTTGAAAGTATACAGGATTGATCCGTGGAAGGTCCCACCTTTTGACGACGAATATCTCAAAAATTACCCAACGGAATTTTATGAAATCAGTAAATAATTGAAGCTGAGTAACTAGATTAAAGATTTAAGATAATTTTAAGCATTGGAAAGTTTATTCAGAGCCCCTGGTGGGTTTTAAATGTGATTTTATGAAATTAACATGGGCTCTTATGGCAAGTTTTATAAAAGAATTTTTGATAACTACCCAAGGCGACTTTATTCATAGCGTCTCATCGCTAAACCTCATTTCTAAAAAGGCCTGTTGGAGTAAAAAAGGCTCAACCTTAAATTTTGCACGAAAGCACCGCTCATTTACCAAAAATTCTTTTATAAAAGTTGCCATAAGAACCCATGTTGATTTCATAAAATCATATTTAAAACCCCCCAGGGGCTCTGAATAAACTTTCCGATGCTTAAAATTATCTTTAATCTTGTTACTCAGCTTCAATTATTTACTGATTTCATACAATTCCGTCGGGTAGTTTTTGAGATATTGGTCGTCAAAAGGTGGGACCTTCCACGGATCCACCCTGTATTACAGTTAATTGTCATAGGTAATGACAAGTTATGAGAAACTACTAGATAGATTGTGGTTGGATGATACATAAATGTTCAATTTTATTCCCCCATCTTACCACAGGTTCAGGTGAATTCTGCAGTTCTCTCAGAGACCTTTGCTTTGCTAGTCTCTTCTTTTTCTTGTGTAGAGGACGACTTTCGACAATCATTTCTGAAACAGTTTCAATCATTAACTATAACTAAATCGTTATGCAAATATTAATGAATTTACAGCTAGAATCTCATCACTGCTCAAACTACTTGCAACTGGAGATGCAATGGGATACAGTTTTAGCATGCAAATACAGCCTTTAAAAAAATGTCAGAAAATCTTTGAGCACGCCATAAAGTAAAAAGTTTCACATTTTTGGTTAAACAAATACGTTCTCAAATCGATTCTTAAACCATTAAAAATAATCTCCACTCGAGTTTTCTGCTGTAGCTAACCAAGCCTCTGTACTCTAGTGATCTCGGGACGGGTTTCTATCAGAATAGGTCGATTTTCCTGGGTTCGATTCTCTGGAGGACCGGAAGTTTTAGTGAATCCTACCTGGCTCGGTGTTAGTACGGGGTGGGTGCTTTACTGAGATGGGGTGTTTGTACTCGTCGTAGTACACCTCATGAATCATGATGCGCTAGATCCGCACTAGATGCTTACTTCTAGGCCAGTGAAGTCCTCTTAGGGCTACCTTCTCTAAGAGTATAGTTACTGTTGTTAGACCAGGATCAGTAAATGAACTTGAACCAGGAATAACTATAAAGGAAGCTTTGCTTTACTGTAGTTGAAACCCAGACGTATAGTCCAGGGATTCGGCACTCATCCCAATCTCTAACAGATCTGGGTTCGATCACTGAGAGAGGTTATTTGAGTTTTTTCCTGCTGTGAGTCAGTCATGCGTGTCTATCCGGTTCCGGGGATGGGCATGGGGTTTACACATGCTTTACTAATCTTACTTGGGGTTTTCTCAGACTTGCAAATCCAAATGGAGCGTCTCTCCCCCTTCTCCTTCACTGGAGTAAAGGGTTATCAGGAGCCAACATAATTGTTGGACACTACGAAAGAGTGAAGATGTGTAACTTCAGTCTGCTATGCCGGATCGGCGAGGAGCGGACTTTAAACTGTTCATTTTCATTTTTACTTTACTTTACTCTGCACTCTTTATTAAAACTAATTGAAATGTTTTACTAGAAACCCGAAATCACGATATCTTCTGTAGCTGCACTGAACGGAGATGAGGACTCAACTAGCGGCGTTGTTTTCACGACTTCCCATTTTAAGAGGTAATTCATTTAAATACTAGCCTTCGGCGACCCGATATCGGGTCAAATTTTAGGCTT
This sequence comes from Hydroisotoma schaefferi, assembly GCA_034682405.1. Taxonomy (NCBI): domain Eukaryota; kingdom Metazoa; phylum Arthropoda; class Collembola; order Entomobryomorpha; family Isotomidae; genus Hydroisotoma; species Hydroisotoma schaefferi. The sequence continues at coordinate 18,976 of JAQFZX010001580.1, read as the reverse complement.
CGTGTGTAGAACGTTGGTGGCCGTCTACGACGGCTGGCTAGAAGCCTACTACTCCGCTTTGGTATCTCTCCAGCTGTAACATTCCAACCTACCTTGTAATAGTACCTATTATAGAGTAACCTCCGCCCGGCAGCCTACCCCTATTTCAGAGTTGCCCCTGCCTGGCGGACAACCCATGGGCTTTGGGATTTTTGGGGTTCAGTTCAGTTCAGTTCAATGATTTATTGAACAATGATGTAATAATATGTTATAGTCATATTCATCTCAATATCAGGTCACGAAAAAGTGTAATAAAATGTTTGCTAAAATCTACTCTACGCTAGTTTAGGTTTAACAGTATAATAATTTGTGTCATTTATGGAATATATAATCGTTTATTTATGAATAGATAAAGTTATCTTTTTTTTATCTATCTTGAAACGATGGTTTGAGTTGAATTAGATGATCTGATAAGGAGCAAGAGTTCTATCTCATGAAGAAATCATTAAATTTCGAAAACAGTTAACATTAACATAGTTGGTTGGCCAACAACCGGGGTAATGTTTAGAATAAGGGTAGGTGGCACGGCGAGGAAATGTTTAGAATAAGATATGCCAACGAAGGGGGTAGTGTTTAGAATAAGAGTATGCCAACGAACGGGGTAGTGTTTAGAATAAGAGTATGCCAACGAAGGGGGTAGTGTTTAGAATAAGGGTAAGCTAACGTTTTGGGTAAGGTTAAGAATAAGAGTAGGTCAACGGCGGGGTTGTGTTTAGAATAAGAGTATACCAACGAAGGGGGCAGTGTTTAGACTAGGAGTATGCCATCGGGGTAGTGTTTAGAATAAGGGTAAGCTAACGGTGTGAGTAAGGTTAAGAATAAGAGTAGGTCAACGGTGGGGTTGTGTTTAGAATAAGAGTAGGTCAACGGTGGGGTTGTGTTTAGAATAAGAGTAGGTCAACGGTGGGGTTGTGTTTAGAATAAGAGTAGGTCAACGGTGGGGTTGTGTTTAGAATAAGAGTAGGCCATCGGTGTAGTGTTTAGAATAAGGGTAAGCTAACGTTTTGGGTAAGGTTAAGAATAAGAGTAGGTCAACGGCGGGGTTGTGTATAGAATAAGAGTATACCAACGAAGGGGGCTGTGTTTAGACTAGGAGTATGCCATCGGGGTAGTGTTTAGAATAAGGGTAAGCTAACGGTGTGAGTAAGGTTAAGAATAAGAGTAGGTCAACGGTGGGGTTGTGTTTAGAATAAGAGTAGGTCAACGGTGGGGTTGTGTTTAGAATAAGAGTAGGTCAACGGTGGGGTTGTGTTTAGAATAAGAGTAGGTCAACGGTGGGGTTGTGTTTAGAATAAGAGTAGGTCAACGGTGGGGTTGTGTTTAGAATAAGAGTAGGTCAACGGTGGGGTTGTGTTTAGAATAAGAGTAGGTCAACGGTGGAATTGTGTTTAGAATAAGAGTAGGTCAACGGTGGGGTTGTGTTAAGAATAAGAGTAGGTCAACGGCGAGGGTAGTGTTTAGAATAAGAGTGCGCCAATGACAGGGATAGTGTTTAGAATAAAAGAAATAGGGGTGGTCTGTATATGTATAGGTAGTAGGAACGGCCGTATATGCGGGTGGTGTAGTAAATATGTTTATACAGGATGCGACGGGTAGATTTGAAAAAACTTTGCTATCGCGGCGGAGAAGTAAGCTTCTCGCCGGCCGTCGGAGACGGCAATCAACGTTTTAAATCGAAGACCTAACTATATGACCCGATTTAGTCGGGTCCCCGTAGGCTAGTTTGATTTAAACGTGCAGTAGGAGTAGTGGAGACACGGTAAATAATCGTGATTTGGATTGGTTTAAGGTAAGGCTTGGTAAGTGTTATGGTTAGGGATTCAGCCGGTAAGTGGAAAAAGGATTGTGACATGTGACTTCATATGCATCTTTCAAGTAGATACATACGCCTCCGCCTATTTGCTTATGGTTTTTGATGTCAGTTCTATCTTTTCTAAATAATTGATATCCAGCTATTCTTAGTTCATTGTCAGAGATAGAATTTATCAGCCAGGTTTCAGTTATACCAAATATGTGAAATTTATTCTGGGTTATGAGGTTCATGATGTCATCTTTCTTATTTCTAGATAATAAGTCTCTTGCATTGATATGTCCCATTTGGATCCCTCTTGGTAGGTTGGTGTTGGGTAGGGTATTATTTGCAGTTATGTTAATAGTGGGTACTACAGGTTCACAGTTGCTGCATTGCCACTCCAGTATATCTTTGTTGGGAGAGAGGTCGTGTAGTTGGAGGAGACATGATAAGTGAAATTTGAGCTGTAGTCACTGCAATGTATTTTGTTTTTACGGGCTTCTACTGAGACATATTTTGCAACCATTGTTGGTATTAAGATTTGGATTGCAATCAGAGCATTTCCAATTCTTTTCTTGGAGTAGTTGTTGTATTTGATAATATGTCATTCCAAGACATGTTCTGTGAAAAGTCAGGTCGCATTGTCTACATGTAATGCTTTTCCTACCTGCGGTTCGACATAACTGACAGACAGGTACAGGGTTGATGTTATTGACTCCACAAAGAAGTTAGTATATTAGTAGTTTTCTGGAGGATCTGCCGGATTTCCTTGACATTTTACTTGTAATGTTATTTGTACATGTTTGTTTAGTCACAATAGTTTGGGAATAGAAAAGTAAGAAAAGAACTGCACCTTGTAGCACCGCACCGGGAGGTTAAGCGTATAACTGTATGTACTGTTTTGTACTGTCACAAAATGCAAATCAGGTATGCAAATGCTCTGCATTAATTATTGAAAAGTACCTTTTCGTTGTTCCGAAAATACACTAAAAACCCACCAGAATTTCGTAATTGGGTCGTTTTTAGATTCAAATCTACACACTTCTTGAAACTTTATAACTTTGCGAATCAAGCTTTTTTCACTGGTTTTTTTATGTAACTTTCGAGAAATATTAGCACAAAATATCATCCTAGGCAATTTAAAACTACGGATCTCCTAAACCCTGTAAATTCCGTTCTTGTATACTTGTATCTTAGGTTTGATTATTGGTTGGGTTATTGGGTAGTGGGGTATTGGCATTCAAGATAATGTTAAATACACCTGTATTACTACTTTTATGCTTTCAATTTCGTTTTACAAACGGGAGCGCGTAACGGGATCCAGCGAACAGGAGATACAGCGTCACGGGGTCCGGCGACACGGGGTTCCAAGCGACAGGGGATCCAGCGACACGGGGTCCAGTGACATGGGATCCGGAGCGACAGGAGGTCCAGCGACAGGAGGTCCAGCGACAGGAGGTCCAATTAAGTTAACTTGGAGAAAAGTGTACGATACTTGGAATATGATATTTCATTTAGTGACCCGATGCTGTTTTTGATTAACTGCGGTGGTGGTGGCCTACCTTAAAAACAGAAGTATTTCCTATCTACCAGAAATATTTGCATGTACGCTTCTTCAAGCAACCTCCCAAATGAACTGCAAGATGTTATATTTTCTGTCATAAATTATTTATTATGAACTTGCCATGGAGGTAAAAAAATCCAGAGATTAGGATTGCCTGCATGCAAATACTTCTGTTGTTAAGATTTTTTAATAAAAATAGAGTGATAGAATGAACATAATTGTGCTGACTTTATCATACTCCATTCCAATGCATTGGCATAAATTATGCATCAAGAACTTGCCACCGAGGTAAAAAATATTCTTGGAAATACTTCTGTTTTTAAGGTAGGCTACCACCACGGCAGTTAATTAAAAACAGCATCGGGTCACTAAATGAAATACCATATTCCAAGTATTTTACACTTTTCTCTAAGTTAATTTAATTGGACCTCCTATCGTTGGGCCTCCTTTCGCTGGACCTCCTGTCGCTCCGGACCCCATGTCGCTGGACCCCGTGTCGCTGGATCTCCTGTCACTTGGAACCCCGTGTTGCTGGACCCCTTGACGCTGTATCTCCTGTCGCTGGATCCCGTGACGCAGACTCTTTACAAACAGCTTAAGGAATTGAACAAATATATTAAATGCAAAAATATGCTGGAAGTTCATGCATCATTATTTTTTGAAGATGTTCAAAGACTGCTTAATGTAAAGTGATGAGTACGTTTGAATGGTTATTCGCTAATCATAGAGTTTTTATTTCAATTTCCTATTGCTTTTGTTTGTATTCATCTAGGAGTTCCCCAAATTCGAGTCTTACGGGAGGTCGGTAAGGACCTTTTCAACATCGAAGAAATTTTTCGTGCATGAGAGATAAAAAGAAATTAAGGGACAGTTGGGAAAGCATAGGCTTGCTCCCGTATGGTTTAGAGGAAGAGTTTCTCCTTCTGATGCGTAAATCTTGACCTTTGCGCTCTCGTACAACTCACCTGCTTGATCTTTCCTCCAATCAGGAGTGACCGTTCAACGAAAACTATTAGAAACTATTAGTTTGTAAACTATTAAATGGCTAAGAATAATATCATTTACATGCGAGTGCAAACGACAGGAGGTGCATCTATAAATGCTCCTCGTGTATCGTTGCAAAGTTAGTAGCAATTTATTTATTTCAACGAGAGTTTAAACTCTGCGATCCCAAAAACCCAATGCCGTTTTGCTAAGCGAGCTACCCGAAAACCAAAAACCCCACTACCCCAAACCCGATTACCCATGGGTAGCGCATCCTGCCAAAGTGTCTCCGCCAAAGTTGGTATGACGTTTGCCAAAGTTTCGTTGCCGCTGTGGTTTTTTCAAAGTGCTTGTACCCCAATAAGTCATCTTGACCCCAACTCCTCTTACGGTAAAGGTCACTTGGCTTATCGACTAATATCGTCACGTCAAATCGGACAACGCGGTTAGGAATGCATTGCGGTAATCAAAATATCCAGGCAGACAAACACATATCGAGAAATCAGACTCAACTGGGTTTTGTTTACATGGATACCAGTATCTATAATGAAAGATTTGCATGTGTAGAACCTCTACAAACTCCAAGATCAAAGGCTCCAAGCCAAGCATTTGGATGGGTCATGGTACAAGTAGAACGGTTAAATCAAAAGCAGAGCAAATGGATCAAATGAATGTATTTCGGGAGCTGTGACATAAGCTGTTGATTATAAGCTCACATAGACAAAGAGCCATATAGCATACAAATTAGGAAACAACCCAATTGTAGGACGAGCATACCTTCTAATTCAAAGGTTGGGTCGCAATTTAAGTGGCCTTTCTGAAAATTTCAAAACATTTAATTCTACGACTGGATAAATTTATACAAAATCAATTTTTTCAATTTTTATAGCAATGCTGTCAAAGAACTGGATAGTTCAAAATCAAGAAGGGTTGACCTTAGTTAAAAGTATGCCAGGAATGAATACATTTCCTGAAAGTTATATTCACCACGGATCTCATACTCATCATCTTTATCTATTTGTATAGGTTTAGAAATTTTCAATGCTTCTTATATTTTACACCATGGAAACAAATTCCACATGGCATATTTAATCTTCAAATAAAACTTAAAGAAAAATCTCTTCGCAAAAAAGGATACGGTAAAATGTAATATTTTATACTGAAAGTTAGATAGCATTATAGTTACACCGGTAGAGAACTACTGAACGGGAAATAACAACCGGAAATCATATATTTGGTCAACCCTTCTGCATGCGTTGCACGAGTAAGGGAGAGGCATTTTCACCGTCAAGCTCTCTCTGCACAGTTCGATGAAAACGTTTAACCTCACATCAAGATGGATGAATGGATGAAGTTAGACGCATAAATGTCTCTAATGTCAATCACTACGATAAAATGTAAAGACTTACCGGTGGAACAAAAACAGGCGTAGAATTCAACATTAAAACATCCTCGAAATTCATCTCTTTCATCATCAATTGGTTTTTAAGGCTGTCCAAGTCATGAATTCGTTGTAAGGCATCAACCTCCAACAACTAGATGATTAGAATCGCAAACAAGTACACTCTGTCTCAGTTTTGACCATTGAATTAAATGTTGTTAAAAATGGTGGTGTGCATTGTTTGTTCTTTGTAGTTTATAGGGCTGTTTACATTTTTAATAAGTTGACAAAACTCTGGTGGCCAATTGGATGGGAGTTTAGGACTGGCTTGCATCAACAAACGAATTTCTTTGTTTGGAGTGTGAGAATGAACTTCATAAGGACGACGGCCTGCGGCAAGTTCATAAGCAACTACACCTAATGACCACCAGTCCACAGCGAAATCATATCCCTCTGGAGTATTGTCAACAGAACATGCAAAAATCTCTGGCGCTGAAACAATTAATACACATTTATTATTGATGCAATGGAAGCTGTCAATTAGTGGCAATTCCTTTAGCTTGGTTTTGTTGAAACAGTAAAAGTATGCTAATAGACTGGAAAAGTCCTTACCCATATAAGGTTTGGTCCCGGAGAGGGCTGTAGCATAATGCTTGCCATCTTCAAGTTTTGTTGCCACGTTGAAGTCTGTAAGATGTGCGTGACCTTCCTCATCTAGCAGTATGTTATCCGGCTTGATGTCCCTGTCATTTTTTATACAAGCTTTGTTTACTAGTACTTGAGATTGAGTTCCATGCATGGTACATTTTTTGCACTGGTTGAAATAAGTAAGGCAATGACGTTGTGAGAGGTAAACTTTTTAAAAGGTGGAAGCAATGGGAGTACAAGAAACCCGTAGCTTATTCTAGTGGGCGATGCAAAATTAATCAATAGTTTAGACCATCTATCTACGAACTTGATATAACGCTGATAAGAGATCAGAACAATACTTTCATGAAAATTTTTTTAGTATAATTCCTGGACTTCAATAAATATAAAATATAAAAGAGATCTTTATTAACGATGCATGAAATTTCAGTTTGAAATTGAATAAGATTCTATATTTTTACATCAAAAATCCAAAACTTCATGATGAAGATAAATAAATCCGTGAAATTAGCCGTAGAGTTGAAAAATAAGCCGTCGGAGTAGATGCTTGTAAATATGTTTTAAGCCGAAATTCGTGTTGGGACGATCATTTGTAAAAGTGCAATTCATATTTACAAGCACTAAAAAGAAGCCTTCATAGAAAGCACGCACGGGAAGCAGGGGGTTTAGAAAATGAGGACAGCGTCATTACCGATGAATGATTCGTTTTTGCTGCAGGTAATCCAAAGCCAAGCCCAGTTCACCTACGTATCTAATGTTAACCCAAAGAAAAGACATGCAAACTTTGAATTAGTTCAAAGAGTTTTTTGTATACTTTCCTGTACGCAGACAATTCCTGAAATCGATGAAGGCAGATGTATTATCGCTATATGTGTATTGATAGTTATAAATCTTCGTTGTCTGCAGGATTGTATAACTAATAATAAAAATTTGTCAAAAAAATGATCTAGGAAACTTCTTTCATAACAAAGTTAAGCCCAGCATTAAATGAACCTTTCCTTAATATTGTACCCTTTATATCCTATTTCCAACTTCTACTCGTATTCGTCATTTTATTTTCCAATCCCTGTTTCAGCCTACCTTACCCCAGGAAGGAGATCTAGAAAATACGAAGCTGCGTTACAAATCAATATTATATGTCAAAAGCCTTCCTTCTTCGCAATGTAATCTTAGAGATAGGCAGAACGCCTAGTGAGTAATTTGTTCCCTGTAGACTCTAATTGTGACTTCAAGTGATCATGAGTGGTTACGAGAAAGCAATCCCACATTGGTATACACAGTTCTTCAACAAACTTTCTAGAGCTTAACAATGAGAAATGGGGCTACGGCGCATTTGAGGGTCTTAAGTTCACTATTCCATATCAAATTATCTCCGGTTTTGGCCAGTAAGTGAACAAAATCGTATAATAATCTCTGATGTGCTTGTCTTGAAAACTTGCGTTTCAGAATACGAGCCGAAGTCAAAATGAACAGTTTGAATGAAATGTACAACTTTTGAGAAATATAGACCTGTACACATATACATATACAAAAAGATAGACCTGGGTATCCTTTGATAGTTTTACATTGTCCCATTGTAATCAATTGGGGTAATCCTCTTTTACTAAAGATGAGCATGTTTGTCCGGGTTTGTTTCCTGAACCGCTGGACAGAAATTCGCGAAAATAGTGTCAAACTGTTGCATTTGCACCAAATGTTATAAAAGCTAATAAAAATTTACAACTTACTGAAAAACCGTTGTGGCCAAAAGAAACACATAAACAATTTAACGTATAAGGAAAACACAGACAATTTTTCTAATAAGGAATATCATCGCATTTTAAGGTATGTACACATACACACATTTATTTAACATAGTTATAACATCGTTTCTATTGCATATCCTAGGGGTTCTCTAGCGGACTGTAAATAGCTTTGTAATTGTATTGAATACCTCATGGGTTCGCTGGAGGACAGTAAATAAATGATACTTCAATTAAATACCGGAGGGTTTACTGAAGGACGATTAATTTTATTTTTACGAAGACCTATGGGCTTCGATTGAGGCCTAGTAAACTCTAATAGAACAGTCATGGTATGTATTTGTATGCGTAATCTTGCGGTGATTGTAATATAAACGGAACGTGTGAATTTGTGTGAGAATGAAGTTGTGCTTATTGTATTAGCATTCTGACCGTGCCTTGTCTTGTGAACTCAAAGATACTAGAAAAACGTTTGCATATCTGAAGGACTACGATGTAGAAAGACGAGGATGATAGCAGCTTTACCTACTCAGATCCTAATTTTTCTGATGATATGGTATATATAAGTGGGATTTGCAAGAATCGATGCTTTTTATTAGATCCCCAAAATGGTAATTCAGTACTGCATTTGAGTAAGATTCACGAAAGTAAAAAAGTTCAATGGTTTCAAAATGTCACTAATAAATAGAATAATTATAGTCGAGCATGCAAGCATGTGAGCAAGAATTGCCAGTAAGATGGATATTATACAAACGAGAACGAGACCCATTAAATGCACTGATTTCCATCCATCTCATTCAATTTTTCCTTTTTTCTAAATTTGAATGGAAAACGAAAACATTCGTGGTACTTTATATTACCATACGGAATAATATAAATTTATTTACCATACGGAATAATCAGTTTTTACCCCTTTTCAGTATATTTTTCAAATAATTCTACATTTTTAATAGCCTATAACCTGAATTGGCTAATTATCTACAATTCAAAACTACTGGCTTTAATTTATGTGGAGCGGTTCAAACGCCAACCAGTAACAAAGTAACAGACGCGCAAACTTAGTAAAAGAGGATTGATGGAGTTGCACTGACAATGAACAAAAGACTTCTCTCCACTACTTTTTCTCCAAGTGCCACTTGACATTCCCACTCTTTGAGCAACATGTACATAACTGAAGTTGAGTTACATACAAAGCTGGCTATTAGCATAAAGATATATCGATCAATATCATCTACTTTATACCAGAGCTGAGAACATATAGTTAGTTACTCCAGTTCATCATCAATATTTTAAACACAAGGACGCCAAACAAAGTAAAGGATCATTATGTCCTGATGCGATGGTTGGTTAAATGAGCAGCTACAAAAGCTATTATATGATAATATTCTTCAAACCCACAGAGATCAATTTTGCACTACACATTTCTGGAGAAACTACTTCATCCAAATCTATTCATAAGAACAGAACTTCAAATTTCAATTTAAAATCTGACTTACGCAGTGCAATCCTGAACGGGAACTGCTACAGAATTTACATATTTTGCAGAATTTCAAGACTCAGCAGCAAGATTTGGCCAGTCCGTAATCTATTTAATTTTACCAGCAGCAAATCTCTAAGTACGTCATAGTAAAAAAGCATCTTTGGTGTCGTCGCTCGAGGAGAGCATAGCATAGCAAATAGCGTAATTATTATATTTATTTTATGCAATAGTATTTGTTTTGACCTTTTGGCTATTTATCTTGACTTAGTATATGATTTAAGGGAATGTACGTCCGTATTTTCTAAAAGGTTGATTGTTTGTAGTAGTCCTTTTAAAAAGTCACCTTCAGTGTCTTTATACATTCTATCCAGTGTATGTATTTTGTCCTGGTCAACCGTTGGTGACAGGAATCAACATGTTCACGACGTAGTCACTAAGGTCAAGCGTGATTGTAATTTATGGGATACGTTAAATGTAAAGTCAATCTTTGAGTTTGTCCTTGAGTCGGAAAATGAAAATGAAAAGTGTACGAAATCTCTAGAATGTTTGTAGACGCTTCCCTTGTTTTCCGTAGAGTATATAAAGGCGAGACTTGGGGAGTTGATCACTCGAGAAGATTTGAAGATCATTAGATTTTTGACTTTCGAAGAACCAGTTGCTACTCTGCCCGTCCCTTTAGCTGCCGTATCCTTTGTTAGAAAAAGTTATGAACTGTAGGGAGTAAATGTAATTTTTTAAGACGAAGGTGAATAAATTGTAGTTATTATTCGGAATTTTGGGAATTCGGCATTCTATTTCGTTTAACCTACGTCCTTCGCAGAAATTACTACGGCATCCCTGAGCATCGCTAGGAAATTGAACGAATTGCACTTGGCGATCCGACATTTGGTGTATGTTAACATGTGAAGATGAAGTGGGAAATTTGGAACAGGCTGACCTTCCATATGTGACCCATACATGTAAAAACTTCCGAAAATTATTGTTCGCCTAATCTCTATCTAAATAGTTTTATGTTCCTATAGGCATCCGTATGAATGGACGTAGCTGGTGTAGCCGTGTATGTACTACTTTTAACGAACGTAAAAAATTAGTTTTCAGATACATCTATGCATGGACAGAATAAAACACAAGTAAGTGTAGGGATTCGACAAATCGTATGACCTTTTGTGACATTTTGAATAAGGTCAAACGTTAAATATTCGTTTTTTTCGATCGGGCTGTTATTAAAAGGATCTAAGAGACTTAACTAATGCAAATTAAACGCGGATAGGGTCAGGTGCGGATTTGTTTGGAAAGAAAAGAAAATTTCAACAATTCTATCACATTTAAAGTTTGACCCTATCTTTTCTTGGAAATAAAGCCTCCTAGTGCAGCTAGCAAAGCAGCTCACTTTATGCTGTATTTTGTTATTTAACGTGGGAGCAAGCCCACATACCCAATTTTGCTTCCTCTTCCGACGTCAGTTACTCATTTACCGTATTACCCGTTTTAATCCCCAACCCAAAATATACTTCCCCTCCAGTTTCATTACCACTATCTTTCCATTTTAAAAGTATGTCCTATCGTGTCCATGTAAGTATAATTTCTCATTTTACCTTTGAAGTAATAAAGCCTCAAGGAATTAAAACGAGAAATATAGTATTATCCTTTTCCTGCTCCTGTTCATCATTAATACTAAGTTTGGTTTGGGTTGTTAAAGTGTTGAAATTTGTGAAGTCATGATTAATTCACAAAGTAAATGAAATGAAATGCATGCAATTTGGACCCCAATGGACTACACACTACTCACTGTTCATGAACTGCAGAATAGATGGTCGGTCGAATTATCGAACTTTTTATATCTAAAGCCATCAGTTCGAAAAAAATTTAGTTCGACGTTTTTTTCTCGAAAACTAAATTGTCGAATTGAAATGTTCGAATCCTAAAATGAAATAGACAACCATATGTGTCAGTAACAGGAGCAGGAAACGCAGATCGGCATGCGTTCATTGCTCCAAGGTCAGTCTGAAATAATAAAAGTAGACTGCACAACTTTTTTGGTAATCGAAACAACAGTGTTTAGCACTTTTTGATAGTGCATCTTCTTTTTCCCCGGAAGTAACGTATAGAGAAAACTTGACTAAAGTAGTTAGGGGCCACTTTAAAAGTTCCACCGATCAACGACAAATCACATAGCGCTAGGGTCTGCAAAGAAGCTTTGATTCATGATTCTTGTAACATTAATTTTAAACTAGAAATATACCTCCAGCTTGTCATTAGTTGCAAAAATTACAATCCTTTTCTTTCGTGGTTTGCTTGTCATTTAATAGAAAGGGGTCCCGACATGTTCCTAACCAAACTACTCGCAGTCAGTAGGGGATCAATGAAGGTTCCCACGTATTAGACGACGGGATATCGTCGTTAGGAAACGACGACTAATTGTCGTCGTTAGGAAAATAAATGCAAAATGGAGGTTTTCGACGACCGGTTGCCGTCGTTAGTCGACGATATGTCGTAGTTTCGTTAGATTTTTTTTACTAATTCTTTTTGACATGGAAATGATCGAGTGCCGTCCGATTTTATTTTTCAGGGTTACTGATAATAGGTTTCTTTGTCTTGGATGAAATTATGAGAAACTTTCATCCCCGGGAACCCTATTTTATATAGCGTCAAAGTTGTAACGACGGTATATCGTCGTCAACCCAGAAATCTTTATGAAGTTGTTTTAAATGTGATTAAACGTTGAAGTGGGATGCATGTACGCTGTTTTATGTAAACTGAATTGTTTTTAATGTCAAACAGGGTTGTTTTTCAATTTCAGGACGGAAAGCCGTCCCATTTTGCATTTGTTTTCCTAACGACGACTTCCCGTCGTTAGACGACGGTTAGTCGTCGTTTCTTAACAACGATATCCCGTCGTCTAATACGTGGGAACCGTTGTTCATCCCCTACTGGCAGTGCTACTCGTCGTATTAATAGAACAGCAAAAGTTGCACAGTTTCGAACTGACAACTGAAGGCTTTTCGATGTAAAGGATGTTCGGGAAAAAACTCTAACTTTAGGCTGTCGGACCTTTCATTTTCAATAATTCAACCTGCAACCGCAGATTAAAATAAGAGATTTAGGCTAAATTCTTCCAAAACTTTAATTTTAAATTCTCCTGTTGTGTATTCAAAACACTTTATATGTAATTTTTTATTTGTAGCACAACCATCATAGTTTTGGGTATCTAATGATCTTATAGGGTTTTCTACTTCCACGGGTCTACAAACTTTCTATTTTGACAAAACAGTCATATTTTTGTGATTTTAGATACGCAGAAAAATCAAATGTTTGGCATTTCATCTCTTTTTATAATGTCACAGTAGTCCTTTATTCCTAGCAAACTGAAATGAGCGAATTTTGGTCACCCGATAAAAAAGGAGTACCGACCTCAATATTACATTTTTAAACTTGAGGGATTTAAAAATGAGAAATACTACTACTTTCATAAAGATACGTCCGCATTTTAATGACGAACATTTTTGACGTATACATTCAGCCTCATCTATAAAAAGAATAATAGTTCCCCTTACAGCTTAACAGCATCCAATGGGAAGGTGACGTTCTGCATAAGATGATAGCGCAGATCTCCTCCAAGAAGCAAATCTTGGACTAGGAACATGTCTTCTTCATCTGAAAACATGCAAATACTAATAAAACCCATTCCCCTAATCGTTGGAATTTCTGCCAAAGTGCAAAACTACTAAGAAGGCGAGCTTAAAAGTCCATGAGATTGCTGGTAATCATCTAGTTCAAGACTAGATACATAAAACAGCTCTGAATCAAGAACAGTGCAAAACTACCTGTCGCCAAGTTTATGTATTATGTAGATATTTAAGCATGCATGATTATAAAGAGCTGTACACTAAATGGTTTACACCTCTTTATGTGAATGACGTATAACTCTGTCTGCCTGGCTTCTGTCCGGTCGTCCGTCCGTTCATACGATAACTCTTGAAGGGTTACACTTGTTCAAGTTCCGCTTTCGGATATTAGTTATGGTTTCCAACTAAGATTGAGTTCGAAGGTCGACTTTGTGTGCCACACCCTTCAAGCTGCCCTTGCTTTGCCATAGACAAAGAATCTCCGAGGAAAGACACTTTGGCCCGTATTAATAATCGTCACTTTCGCTGAGTGGTCACTCACTCACACTCGCGAAAGTGTTAGTGAAAGTGAAGACCAAATGGTATTAACAATGAAAGTTGAGGGCCCACTCACGTTAGTCAAGATTTTAGGGTACGTGAGTGGAGGTTTGAAGGCGCTTTCCATTTTAATTAAAACTCGCAGCGTTTCTCCCTATTAAATTCTACTTTTTTTCGCTGCGATTGGTTTTTTAAATGTCTGACAACGATTTTAATGAATCAAATGAACCTTTTAACATTACTAAAAGGCGAAGATAAGGCGGAGCTTTTGCAGACTGCTTAAAATATATTCCAATGTTACAGAAGTCAAAACTACAACTCCCGGATGGGTTACTAATTAATTGATTACCAAAGAGGGTACAAGTATACCGTATTTCCTGAAATACTGCCCTTGGGGAATTATTAATTTGAAGAAAAAATTGGGAATTCTATTAAAAAGTACAAAATACGGCATATTCCTAACTTTACAATAATTAGGAAAGGTAGTGGGGCATTATCCGAAGGGGGGCTAGAATTATTTGGGGGGGGGGGGGGGTACCATTCTTTCGGGAAATACGGTACATTAACCTTACGGTAGATTACGGTACATTATAAGTAGCATTACGCAACGGTTTCCAATGCACTCACTTTAATTCCAGAAAACCCCTATCCTTTACAGGTTTATTCTCACACCCCTTCCTATCCTTTAATGATATTTGTACTCCCTGGTACCCACTCAAAGTTGCGCTTTTGTAATTAACACTAGTACTCAAGGGAAGCTAGCCAGCTTCCTTAATATTGTAATGTACCTCTGTTCCTATTCCCCATTCCTCTACCTCGTTTCCTTTCTTTGACCACTACATCTCCCACAGCTCCCCCTTTCCCCCTCCCCAGTGCCCCAGTCCTCCTCCTTCACCACTACACCCTCCGCAGCTCCTCCTCCTCCCCCAGCTTCCCAGTTCTCCTCCTTCACCATTACAGCCTCCACAGCTCGGCCTTTTCCTCTCCCTAGTTGCCCCCTACACCTGGCCTCAGTTAGCCCTCCCCCAGTTTCCTCTTCCCTGGTTTCCCCTTTCCCATTTTTAGCCCAGTCAATTGGGCTTACATTACCACGCAGTCCGTCCGTGTGTGCGTCTGTGTGTCGCCTCGATAACTCGAGAAATAAGTACACCATACCCCCGGAATTTTGCGTTGTGGTTCCAGGGCCGATTTTGAGATTTAAGTTCGTAAACCAGCCCGATCGGACAACGTAGTGACCCGTGGGGGTCAAAATGACCCCCACTGGTCCTAAATTTACAAAAATATTGTTCTTCTACTTTTGCTTAAAAGTAACAAAGAACTGTATATTTTTGGCCAAATCCAAAGTTTCAGGCACCCGTGGGGGTCAGATGTACCCGATAGGGTGAAAAATGTGCAAATGTTGTTGCTCTACTTTTGCACAAAAGTAACAAAGAACTGATTATTTTTGGCAAAGTGCTGTACGGTAAGCCAAATTCGTGAATATAAGGGTTTCCAAGGTCTTGGATAAGTCCTTAAGTCGTGGTTGAGGTACATGATAGCCCCACTGCAGGTTTAAATTTATATTTTTAAAACTAAAAATTGGCATTTGTAAGTGATGATTAAGAAAAATATTCGTCAAAATGAAGTTTAAATTCGAGAGTGGAGATGAAAGGTACCTCCGTGCGTGCCTCAAAAAATTGAGAGCTTACCTTCAAATTTCTCGACTTTCACTCACAAAATTTCATTATTAATTTCGCCTGAGTGAAAGTCGAGATCTCCACTCCCATTCTCCGGTGAAAGTAAAGAAATTGGAGTGGGCATTATTAATTTGAAAATGCGCACTTTCACTCTCATTCACACTCACAAACGCTAAAGTGGCGATTATTAATACGGGTCTTTGTCTAAGGTTTCTGGCGAACTTGTCAACAAAATGTTCAGCGCGTATGCGTATCATTGAGATAGCCGCCATATTGACCTCTACGTTATTGAACTGGGGTTTGTGAATTTTGCAATTGTGTACTCTTTTCGTGTTCAGAACTTAAAGGATTTTCTTTCCGGTTTGCAAGAGGTAGAATGTTGGCAGTGCGATGTTAAATTACATGTTGGGTTTTAAATCAATCATATAATGCAATACGCATGTATTCAATGTGCATAAATATACAATATACGAGGCGATAGGAAGGGAAACGTACTCGAGACTTTGGCTTCACCAAGAAAGCACCCAGTAATAGTGGTATTTAACTTTAATTAAATTATTTTGCATGGCTTTGCTGATGTTAACTTACCGTGAAATGAAAACCACAGGTTAACTAAAAATGCGTGATCCAGCCCTGTCAAAATCTCAATCTCTCTAACGACGTTACGAAGGGCATCTCTTTCAAAGCAGACAGCCTTGCTCATATACTTCATGGCATACATCTGACCTGTATCCTTCTTCTGTACGATGCATACCTGTGGATTATTTATTTATCAAAGTACATCTCAATCAGTTATTTTACACTGAGTCAAGAATACAGAGAATTCTCCAATTAAGTTTAGACTTCTTTAGACAAAGTTTACAACGTTTTAATGACCTACCTTTCCGAAACTTCCTTTCCCAATAGCCCTTAGGATCTGGAAATGGTCGAAATTGACTGTTGAGAAAACAATTTTTGTAGAGTTACAATTTCATGCTTTAAAGAATTCTGTATCATAATAATTGCATCCTAGTCTTATTAAGATCATACTATCAACAGGAAGTGTATGGGATTTAAGAAAATTGGCAGTCCAACTTAAATTGCAGATAATGATCATGATCATATAGCTGATATGGGAACGAAATAATATAGAAGTGTAATATCTACAATAAATAAAGCCTACGCAAGTTTGAAAAGGTAAGGAACAGAGGCAAAACATTCTATATTACGGAATCTAAGACTTTATGGAAAACGACGTGATGGCCAAGGACTTAATGGCAAACCGCCGGCTAGTGGCAAATGGACTTAATGCTACGCTATGGTAGTATTGTATAACTAAGGCATATCTGTTCTCAGTCCCTTTAATTATCGATTGATTAAATTTCACCGCATTTGAAGCTAATAGGTTTGCTAAAATGTTTAGTTATGTTTTATGCAAAATAAAAACTGGCTACTGAAGTATCAGCAAACGTAGTAACAGGTCGTGGTGATTGAGATTAATATTAAAGAAGTTTACTTCAACGACCCAAATCATAGCCAGTATAATTGGCCACGGAAATCCAAAAGGGAGTTGCATGAAGAAGGGTTTAACGTTGAATACGGCAGAGGGGGAGTACTTCATAAATCATAAGATTAAACGCAGGGTTCGTTAAAATGCATTAGTAACTTATCTCATTCATGTCCCAATTAAACTGTGCTTGTCTGATACATTGAATGTACCGTTTAATCTGATACAAATGACCCGACACGGCAGGAGAGAGAACTACTGCGTGGTCAATGGACATAATGGTTAACGGGCAAGATGAGAAGTTTACAGAATGGTCAATGGACATGATGACCACTTATTTTCCCACTTCTAACCATCAGTTTAACACACAATTACTCTGTAACTCAAAGTATACTTTCATCCACCGACGAGGCAGCCTGTGAGTAACTCTACTGAAGGGTTTTTAGAACTATATTAATCTATTAATAAACCGTTGTAAACGGGCGTAACGAAGGCTGGCGTAGGGTATTTTAGGGTAGGGCAGTGAGACATTTTGTGGTGTTGGGGGCAGTGTGACAAATTTTTAAAGTTGTATGAAGTTGTCGAGGTTGTGGGTGCCATTTAGAAGTAGAGTCTCACTTTGCCCCATGTGACCGTCGCAAGGTTATAACGTTAGACCAAGGTCAGTGGGGGTGCCCAAATAGGGTCGAATGAAGTTGTTGTAGTAGTGGGTTTGCTTTGGTAAGAGTCTCACCTTGCCCCATTTGACCTTCGGAAGGTCATAACTTTTGACCTGCGTGTCCCAGAACAATTTTGATCATTGTTCTGAAATGCCGTAGTAAGTACCTTTCCAACGATACCATGTTTGATAGGGGTTAGAATAGACGAATTTGTGACCTTTGACCCCACCCTCCAGGGGGTGTGACAGAATTAGCCCATCTACGACTGACCAGAGTTTCTTGACCCCAAGAACCGAAATCCGAAAACAGAATTGGAAAAAGTGCAACGGTTCGAAAGTTATCGCTTGGACGGACAGCCAGTCAGTCAGTCAGCCAACAGGACCGTGCATTCGCTAGCGTAGCGAAGCCTTGATAATCAAAAGCAGAGAATACTTTTTTTATTACTAAACTTTGAAAGGCTTTATTAGTAATTTAATTAGGAAACTACTTTGGATTTTATTTAAATGTTTCACATTCTTTAATTATATAGCTACTGAACTTTAGTTGTAAAATAATTTTGAATTGCTGGGATATACGGTTACCAGACTTTGAAACGCTCAGAATAGTACATAGCACTGAAAATTCTTGATAATATCTAGTATCTACCATAAGCGCAATGCTAAATTTATGGGTTGTTGTCTGGGAATAGCCGGGTGATTATTTGCAGTTCGTAATTTCTCTGAAATGGAAGTAAAATTTATTTAGGAAAACGTATACTCTCAAATTAAAATAAATTACTTAGTTGTACACACAAAGTTCTAGTGTGCTGAGAAATATCTTTTTAGCCCTTCTACGGCTATATAGGTTGTCACGTCTGTCTGTCTACGAGATCTCAGAACCTAGACGGCTGATCTGGCTGAAACTTCGCACACAGGGGGCAACTGCACTATCTTGGTGCAGTGTGAAAGTTGAGACCGATCGGTGGAGGCAGAGACCCGTGGGGGTCCAAAAACCCCACCGGGTAATTAAATAGCGTGAAAATTATTTTTCTACTTTTCCACCAAAATCGGAAAAATATAAATAGTTTTTCCCAAAACGTCAGTTTGAGGACCCAAGGGGGTCTAAAAAGGACACCGAATAATAAAGTAGCCGGAAAAACGTTACTTAACTTTTCCACCAAAATCACAAACATAAAAATTAACATTGCTTTAGAAAAATTGCAGTGTAGTTAATAACTAATTTAAGGGTTGGAAAGTGCATACCTTAATTTTGCAGAAAGAAATGTAAGTACCGTATTTCCGGAAAGTACTACCCCGGGGGAGTTAATTTTCAAAGCCAAAGTTGATAAAAAACTTTTAACATAGGGAAGATAGGGCGACTTTT
>JAQFZX010001579.1:0-27568 GCA_034682405.1 Hydroisotoma schaefferi | reverse complement strand
TAGCACACGTGCTGAGGGCAATACTCTGTCTAGCTAAATCTTATTCCATATTCTATATGGGCTTATCCGACTAGTTTAATATAAAACCTGCAACTGTATTGTTGAGGATTACCAGTTTCGTCAGAAAATATAGGAGCTAGTGTACGCAATAAAAATATTGATAAAAAATACAAACCATGTAAAAGAATCAGCCTCAGTCAGATAGTATGCAAATATCTGTGTCTGTGTGTCAGATTGCATAGCAAGATATCATGGAACAAATTAAACTGGATTTATGCTTAAAAATTTGTAGGCTGGAATAATGCATTCTTAGCGGATGATTTCAATGAAGTACTCCCATGGGTGTGATATAAACCTAGTAACCTTTCTCTGTCTTTCTCCTTCAATCATTTGCCTTTATTTCAATCCTTCGAATCTACCTCTTTCTTGATCTTGACTAAGCAAGTGTACACCTTGTTAATAACTACTTTTTACCTTATTTATTGTTAGCTTTGTTAAATCTCCAAAACTTAGAAAGCAAAATTCATTACAATCTTACTCTTTCCCTTGAATGGATTAAAATAATTGAGCGACTGTCACTAAATCCCAATTTTTTTATCAAAAACATCAGCTTTATCTTAGTGCTAAATACTAAATTGTAATCTTTATACTTTCCAATAATGACAGAAAGTCTATTAACAGCTTAAAGCATGATTCGAAAACTAACAACGTGAAAGAAATGATTCCATTCAATAGTTATCTCTCTCGTAGCCTTTACACTTTTTTGAACTTTTGACCTCTTGTATCAATGACCGTTCTTTGAGCACAGATAAAATACAAGAATATAAAAAGCCACTTAGTCCAAACCGAAACATCACCTAGAGTGTAAGTGCGTAGCTAACTTCAATTCAGCTACTTATTGTGTATGTACGATGCTATTTCAATAAACCCATTCATAATTTAACAGGATCATTCATTTAATCCTTTAATGGTAACCTCTTATTGCATTCCTCCTTCAATCTCAAGTCTAGCCAAATGTAGCCTGCATGATTAAAAACCAATACAATTCTTAGGGAGCCACAAACTTTACGCTTTTGAATTCATAATTTGTCGAAATAATTCCATCAGAAATCCAGTATACAAATTCACATTCCGAAGTTTTTCATATTCATGGAATAATAGTTAAAATTCTTTTCACCTTATGGAAGCAATATAAAGTTCAGAAATAGTGTGCAAAAGCGTGAAAGAAGGTCATGAAAATGTACAAACAACAAGAAAATAAATTTATGGTAGTTATATCAGAAAATAAAAAGTATATCTGAGAAGTAAGGAAAGGCTGTCGGTCATAAAATTGTCTAGCCCCCGACGAAAACCTCCCATAATAGTCTAGTACATATAAAAACAGCCAAAGTAGAGTGAAACCTGGCATTTGAGGCTAAAGATGACAGAAGTTGAATGCGTGTTATCTTTCGTTTGCATGATACGGAAACAGAGACATTAAATAGGAGCCAAATAAATAGGAGCCAAATAAATACACCTCTTCGGGCCGTAAGCATAAGCACAGGGAACCAAACGAATTTAACTACGAGTCAACATCAACGGAATACTTAGCTGATTTTAGACTACGTACGGTAACCCACACTTGGTGAACTACTATGCAAGTGTCATTCAGTCATACTTCTAGATTAGCAAACTAACCAGCAAACGTAATACCGGTAATGGCATTATTGGCCTTACTATTCTGGTAGTGGTTCACTATATCTACAGTTTGCTGTAAAAACTCTCCTTTATTTTCCAAATAAATGTGTACCTACCAAGGTGTAAGTACATGTATTTTATCATTTAAAACAGCCCCTTATGCAGTTTAACAAGCGGAGAATACTATATTTCTATTATTAACATGTTAACTGCAATAAGATGGAGTAAGCATTTTCGAAGAAGATTTTAGGGATAGAAAGCCTAGGGTCGCAAATCCTTGAAATTAATATGCTTGATTAAGGAATGACTTAATTTCACTTAGTTTAATTTAAAATGTCAGCTTCAACATACTTAATAGGACAAAGCTGATAAGACTATGGTATTTTACTATCAAAGAATCTTCTCATCGCAGTGCTAAGCATCAGTAAGCAAGATGCTACTAGAATAGAATGATAATTGAGAAAATGGAAAATCTAACAGAAGGATAAGAGGACAATACCAAAACGACGTTTAAAACCGTTGTATTAACGATAACATGGACGCCCCGAGCATTGGGAACAATTACCATGCTATGCTAAAATCTAGAGTCTTATGTAGTTACAAAAGACGAAATGTAAAACCAAAACCAACATCTTGTCTTCTTTATCTTTCTTCTACCTTTCATACAGTCCTATGGCAAAAATCTGCATATCTGTATCATTCCCCGTATCATACCGATTGTAGTTTTATTGTGATTTTGCAAAGTAATATCGTTTGCTCAACCGGAACGACATACCCACCAAACCAAAACATTCATTAAACATTAAATCGGTAAGAGGAGCAGAATATCTTGCCTGGTTAAAAGTAGTTGGTAACTTGATGCAGAAATTATACGAAAACTCCATTAGACTAATATTAGGTTACACAGACAGATACTCAAGTACGAAAAGTTTGTTGGCAAAAAAACTGCGTACTCGTGGAAAGCTTCGTAACATAAAAAAAGCTTCAAAGGAACTCCAGGACGTGAAGTAACATGCATATTCTTCTGCGAGGAATGCTTTAGGTACTTAAGTATCTTTTAGCTTGTAATGTTGAAGTCAAGCATTTGGGCTTTTAGGTATGTTATAACGCTTACATGAAGGAAACTAAAGAAATGGGTTGAAACGGCTTCATAACCTGTGTGTGTATGGGAAACGTAAAGGTACCCCTACCATTACCTGTTTTTGAAATGAATGATAATCTCCAACCTTGCACAACCACCCTTCTTCGTATTCAAAACGATTGAGTAAGGTTTATCTGCCTACGTTAACGTTCTGAGTATTGAGCTAACAGCAGTGAAGCAATAATAGCAAAACATCCGAGTGCAGCTAGAAGAGCACACCCTAAAGCGTTCTAAGAATATGGACGTTTTAGAACCCACACCCCTTGCATTACTACCATTTTGATCCTAAAGAGCAGTAATTAATATCCAAACCGTTGAGAATGGAGTAAGCTCAGTATTCTACATCTTTTATTTTCATTTAATAAAACTTTCCTTGCAATTTTGACCCCCTGGGTCTCTGAACCTTCAGATTTCAGTCAAATTGTAAATATTTTTGTAATTTTCAAAATTAATTTTTTCGTACTTAACGGCCCTGTGGACTTTTGAAACCCACGGGTGACTGCAACGTGTATAGATCATAGTTGACAGTCAACAGTACCATGTACCACTGTACTATGCAAAGGTTTAGCCAGATGAATCGGTTCTGAGATCTCACACGGACAGACCGACCCGGCAACCTATTTTGCCCTAGAATGGACTAAAGCTCAGCTTCCTCAGACCCTGTATCCCAATGAAGTATCTCCTTTGCTTTGCAGTAGCCAATTCGTCCAAAAACCATACAAAAGTGACGGAAAAAATACAAGTTGCAAAATTGAAAGGAATCCTCTATAGGTTTAGCGTTAAAGTGCGATTTGGTAAAGCTACGAGTTTGAGTAGTATTTGTAAAGCAAGCAAGATAAGGTCTTTAAAACGAGGATTAGGTAGAATGTTTTGCGAATTTTCCCAATCAACTCATTTTTAAGCAATAACATTCAGGCAATAGTAGCAAAGACCCAAACAAACCAACCAACCCCCTGGAACATAGATGCATAGTTGCGATGTGCCAGGCAGGGTGGAATTCGCAATTATTATACTTAGAACTACATACTACTTTCTTGATTATCATATTAAAGAAGTAAGTATATGTAAGCAGTACGGAGTTGGGTATACTAAGCATAACCCTGGGATATTTTTGCTAAAGAAATACTGGTTCTCCTAGGTTAACTTCTGCCCATGCTACAATATAGCACGAGGATTGCATTGACACGAGATAAATATATATCTAACCCTCATACCATTTTATAGAATAGATTGAACTCACTTAAGTATTAAACTTGGACAAAACGTGTCTACTCCAAAGCTCGAGAAAGTGGGGCTGCTGCTGTGTTGTTAAACTTCACTTGCGCCGTTGACTTTATGCGCTTAAGGTATGGACTCAACTTAGCTTTGGCCGAACTGACACCAACCAAGTCGTCGAAACTCTGGTACAATTTCATGTAGGATTCTTATATCATTTTAGCAATACTTGTATGCATACTTGTTTTACGATATGGTAGGTAGGTACGTAGTACATGTTTTAACATCCACATCTATCTTTCTGTTACAACAAAGAAAACCAGCACAGCAGTGGATCTATGGGGGTACGGGGTAGAGAAAAAACATCATCTCTCTCACTTTATCATATATGTAGTAACACTGCCTACTATTAGTAGAAGTTCAGTCTATCTATGGACGAGGAAAGTATTTCATACATCCCAATCTATAGCTCTTCTTTAAGTGTAAACTTCCATTACACAAGGGCTGACTACCGAAAAAGGTTGGTTTCTGCTGTGTATGTCCATGTGGATTGTGGAAGCTGCGTAAACCTATGCATGCTACAAGAGTATTACAGATGGGTAATTGTGTATCTTCTCAATGCATTTACTTGTATATTCGTTCGTATCAGACTATATCTATAAGTAATGCTGCTCTGAAATCCGTAATAAAGGATTATAGCGAAAGGAAAGGATTATATACCACGCTATGAGTAACTTCTTATGAAATATGTATATGAAGTGGATGGATTTATATTTTTCTGATGGATTTAACCCTTCCTCATACCTTATCGTGCATTCTCCATCCATTCTCTACCATATTTTGTAGTGGGTAATCTCGAAGCATGAAGGAGTCTTCTCTGATTTAGTCCTTACATTTATATCCATGCTACAAAAACAACCATACTAACCTTTCTGCTTACTTTTTTAAACAAGAAAACAGAATGGCTGATAGTTTGTAGTTTTGGTTGGGTTACTATAACTTGGGTCTTACTACTTAAAAAAATAAACCGAGTATACGATGCAATATTAGTAGTACTTCAGCTAGATAGGAAATATACAGTGCCACTGATGCTGCGTTTCTTGCGTCTTCTCAATAGCTAAATACAATACTGCCTCTTTACTATTTACTACTTACTACGACTTCTGAAACATTTGTAACTCTAACTTAGGAATAGGATGTAAATAAAAGTGTACAAAAAACCTTATGCTGTAATATATCCATGCCCTTGCCAGCCAGCTTACTTAAAGGTTTAATAAGCTCCTGCTTAGGAAATGTTTCTTTCGATATTAAATCCACCAACAACACTGGCACAACAACCATTTGCTCTCTAACAAAGCTTACACTTTGTATACCCTAAGATACTCATTCTCCTACGGAAAACTAACGAGAAGCAAGTCAGCAGAATAAATGTAGAACCTTAGAGTATAGAATAGTATAAAGTGTAAAACTATGTTGAAGTTACTCGTGTTAAAAATCTGGAAGATGTTCTGCTTTGTTATAAATACATATACAGATCTACGAATAGCGTAAATATACATTACATACCTACCTACCCATCTTGATGGCGTTACTCATCTTTCTGTGGAGTTAAAATGCAGCGTATTATCTTTAATACATCATCATTCATGCAGCTACCTACCTACTTTAGCGTTAGCATAGAGAGAGATGGCCAGATACTTCACTTTATACTATAGGAATACCACGGACCAGTAATACCATCATCAGGAACATCACAACTATCCTCGTCATGATCATGATTACATATTACATACAATCATCATAAGTTCTAATGCAACATGTTTCTATCTTCACGTTGTAGCAGCCTAAGCATTTGTCTTATGGATAAAAAGTAGAATATAGTTTTTTAGATGTTTTTTACCACATATTATTATATTCTTCTAGCAAGTAGTAGTGGTAGTTCACTGATAATCTGCTTGCTGTTAGTGGATGAATGTATGAGGAGTATACCAGGGAAATAACTTGACTTGGTTGACTTTGACTAAAGTATAGAGAGAGATCAGTAAAGGAGTTTAGTTGCGAACTAAACCTCTTGATAAAGACTCAGGCGGTGGTATTACAACAAATACAATAAACTATATTATACATGGGATATTGGTATTAAAGGGGAAAAAATAATTTGCACTAGTAAATGACTGCTCAATTAAAACAGTCAAATATTGTTTGGTGTTGTTGTTTTGTTATTTATCTTTCACACTTTTATCATCTACTTTACAAACTATTAAATGTAGATTCGGACTAAATACCACTGCTAAACTGGCTACATAGATCAAAAATTACAATCTATGCTATGTATATTCCTCAGCATAACTAAAAGTAAGTGTAAGTGGGATTACTATGTAAAGTATAACTCCAACTAAACATAATTTCTCGTAACTTACGAACCACAACTAACGATAACTATTCTTCTATACCAAGATGGTCTATTATCGAGAGTTTGTTGCTGGGAAAGAAATGTTTTGATCCCTATTCAACCAATTGACTCTTCTGCAGCGCCTACTCTACATAATATAATATGTACCCCAAGTCCAACATATAACGCTAATGTCCTAGCTTTACGGACTGGCCTAACGGTTTATGCTAATTGCAGAAAGTGTAACACGGAAATTGATTACTTTGTGAAAAATAAATTCAGAGTAAAAATTCAATTTCTCCCAACCAACAATAATATTTTTTGGTGGATGTTGCTCAGAACTTAGCAATATCATTTTAGCAGTTTGTATGTTTCTGATGGGAGCTCTTTCTCCGTTACTTGAAGCTATTGAATGCAATGCAATGGTGTAGTAGAGCGACTACAATGATAGTGGAACTACGGATGGTGCTGTAGCTGTGTTCTTTCGTACTGGTTATAGTAAGGAATAATATGGACAGGCAGTAGTAGTTGTTTTTGTCATTCTTAAGAGAGAAGTTAGAGTGGAGGTGAACGCTGAGCTGGAGTTAATAATATAAGTGGGAACTTGTATGTGTTAAAGAAAATATCTATTTAAAAAATAGATAACTTTTATGACCAGGCCAAGCAATTTTTTAAAAGCTATCTGCATTTTCTTTCTAGCAGTATAATACAAAATTATATGGAAGAAAGTTTTGCGAAAGGAAAGTAAGTTTTGGGAGATAAAACAAGGGAGTATTTTAATGCTAATTTTTTAAAGAATGTGTAATTGTTTGCAGATTTGTGTAAATCTGTTAATGTGAATGTGAGACAAGTTCAAAATTACATTCAATTATTAAAATTAATGGAAAATAACTAAAATTTGGAAAGGAAAGGGCAATTAGTCAAGCTGTAAGGACTAATGAAAGGGGTTAAAAAGTGACAGTTTTTGGGAAGGATAAATTCTATTTTCAACTATATCTACAAGAAAAACGTGTCCATTTGGGATATTTAGTAAATTATAATACAACAGCTCAATTTTAACGGAATTAACGTCATTCTTACAAAAAGTAGACTCTCGAAAGGAAAATAATTTTTCTATTTGGATCTTTTGAATTGGTAAGGTTTTAAAAAATTTTGGTATTGATAGCTACACTTATTGCATTAGTAAAATAATGACGAAATTACTTACCTGGGTTTAAGTTCAAGAAAGTATGTGATATTATAAGTAGTGTGACTATTGCACGATGATGAAGATGGTGTAAGGCTTAAGTCTTTCAAAGTTTAGCAATTGTTGTATATTGCTGGAGGGTTTCTCCAGCTTCGGAGAATATTCTGGAATTATATACCCTTATTTTTGTCCAGTAGTCCAAGCTATTGTAAAGAAAGCATTTGAAGAAATGAGTAGATTGTTTAACACTCGTGTTAACTAAAACTCATGTAAAGTTTAAACCTTACTTGCATAAGAAACTTTGAGCTGTTGTAGTCGTTAAGAAGACTAAATCGCGTGAGAATTTTGTATCCTTAATAACTATGCATTATTAGGCTATAAAATTATGTGGTGGTGATGGTTAGTGGAAGAATAGTTATAGTGTCTAAGTAATTATCACCTTGGGTTTTGTTAAGAGTCAAAAGATACCTAAACGTCTTTTGGAAATGTTGAACGCGGTATTGGATATTGTGTAGTTAGTGTTTGTTTTATGGTAGGTTTTGTAAGATTTTATTATTGAAGTTGAAAGTAAAAAGTGTTGATCATGATCCGTGATCTGTCGCCGTGGAAACCACCCTCTACTTTAGTATAGCAGCAGTTTGAGAATTTACTCTTCGTCAGCTCGTGCTCGTCATCAGCTATAGAATGGTAGTGGCAATGGCAAATTCTAAATCTTTACGCTATATGGAAAGTTGTAGTATTAGTGGTTACTGGTTGATATGTTTGATGGTGATAGTGGCTATCAAACTGAGTTAGAAGTAGGAGAGTTAGCGTTATCTCAATCACCATTTACTATGGGTGGGTGGGTTTTATTCCTTAAAAGTCATAAAATCACTTTAAGACACATCATCCGTTTATTGATAGTCTTTATTGTATACATTTTTCTTTCGTTCGTGTGATGCGATGGGTTTGATTGATTTCGGAGTGAGTTGTGAGTCTGGGCCCTGGGCATAGTCGCATAGCATACGGAATGGATTATTCCTAAAAGGGTCATTTATACCTTTTATTAGTTTGACTAATTCAGGATTTTATTAAAATTTGTGTCGCTCAATTAGGGAAAGAATCATCTTATGCTATTTAAGAATAAGTCCGTTACATTAACAAAGATGCAGAAGTTAAGGAAGTTCTAGGTATGACTTTTTAAAGGTTCATAAGGGAATTGCAATCTAAAACTCCAATTTATGTGATGTTGCACTGGGTTAGAAGACAGTGCTTAAAAATCGATTGCCCTTTTGGGTTTCTTTAGTAATAACTAGGATGAAATAAAAGAATATAATTAATTACCCGGTTTTGAAATGCATTGCATGTCAGATATCGACTATGAGTGATTTAAATTGAATTTAATCAATGTTATAGAATAAGCTAAACTTGAGCAACGCACTGTATTCCATTTCCTTTCGTCCATCTACAATTTTAAATATAATTACAAAGTAATCCAGTTTGAAGACTACTGCTACAGTAGGATAGAATGAGCCCTTAATTTGCATGTTGGATTCTTGATTGAATAGAATTTTCGTACACGCAAATTTCAATCCGTTTTGCTTTGCTTAGTCAAGTTGGAATGTTGAATGACAAGTTTGGGTTTGTTGATCGGCACTTTTTCTTAAGGCAGGATATTATTGCCTTTACCTTCACCAACAATACTGGTTACAGTTGAATTCGTAGACTTACTTAGACTGCTCAAGTTCATTCATCAAATGCAACTACAAATACAGGTATAAGTGAAAGAATTCCAATCAGAAGTGAAAGAAAGGTCATCATTATCTAGGCGCAATTACCTTTTACTAAAGTAAACTATGCATTAAATAGTCTCGCCACTATTTTAATGAGTGCGGATTCGTTTGGTTCACTAACAGGAAGAATCACAAGCATGAATTGAAGTTTAAATGTAAACTTTATTCTAAAATTTATTTTTCTTGAAACGTAGCAGGTAGACCTTAGTCCAACATGGTCAACCACATTAGAAAAATTAGAAAATAATTCTGATGGGCTTTTTCAGTTTTATTGATTTACTCGCGTTTTTCGAATTGTTCCCTTTCTGTGGCTGACACTGACAGCTGGTATGGGCCAGGAAAATAGTCTCAAAGAAATAAGACAATTCTAGCAGCTCAATTATATTGTCATTGTCAACATAATAAAAGGTTATAGGTTTTCAGCCAATGTCAGTTAGTCGCCCGTTTAAAAAATAACAACCCCCAGGGTGCGTTACTTTTTCTCGAGCTTAGAACATGGTTCCTAACTGAACAGTACATATAGCATGCCTAGATCTACCTTTATTGTCCGACTACTGTCTGTGAGTTATTTTTTTTCGCCAAAATGTGTAGGAAGGCTGTCACTCGTGTGTTGTCCAAGGGGCAAGATGTTTTAATGGAGACTTGTCTTCTTTTATCTTTAAAAAACAAGATTTCATGGAAAACTCTTTACTTACTACTACAGATTTAGCTTCTAACTTCATTATATCGTTTGACTAACTTAAAACTTTGATGTCCTTACTACTACTGCTACTGCCATTTACTACATACTACTACTACTACTACTATTACACCGTGAGATAAATAGACTTTACAAACTACGATAATACTTTTTTCTTGGAAAATTATCATCGTCTCCTGGATTTGCAGCGTTTATAAAACCACCAATATCGCATGAATTTTGTCTGTCCACCGATCCATCGAAGCATAGTATAGCATAAGCAGATTGATACTAGATAGTTTACTTTATGCATATGGTGATGAGCCAAGATATTAAAAAAAGCTATCATCTCGCATAACTCCTCAGCTTATGAAGCTTCAAGGTACACAACACACAGTGCAAGACAGGTAAGGTAGATAGACTGTAGATCGATTGAAGCGGAACAGATGATGGAGTTGTCATTTTTTAAATGAAGTTTTCGTATCCAAGTATGACCAAATTTGGTCTATTCTTACAAGAAATTATAATGCATGGACATTTAAAGTCCGCCCACGGTCATTAAATGTTGGTTGACTTTCCTCCACGCATTTGATCTAAAGACATTGACTAAATTTGTTTTTATTGTTGTATTAAGTCATGTAATTATTTAAATGATGATGACTGCAGTAGGAGCATACCATTATATGATTTATGTTAGTCAGCATACAAGTTCAGGATGATGTTAAGCTACTGTAGTGACTGATTGTTGTGTGATAAAAGTAGTTTTTGGTCCTTAGTTTTTATTTAACATTTTAATACTACGTTAGTTGTAGGCACTGCCCACCCTGTTAATTTTTTATACCCGTATAAGGATCACCTGAGGTAAAAAAAAGCGTAAGAACTTGAAGCAAATGAAGCGGAATTTCAATTTGTTGCAATTAATCAAATAGGATTTTACGGTCAACAGTAGTAGTCACGAAACGAACATTTTCATTTGAAAGCAGGAAAAGATGAAAGCCATGCGTTTAGTTGTCGTCGTGTTGTGAACTAAAGGTTTATGAAATTCATCATTATAAGGGTATTAGTGAAATTGCCCTTACCATTCTCACGCCATGTTTGTTATTTCCTTTAGTTATACTACACCAACAGAAATTTTCAAATAGCAGTTGTATAAAAAATTCGAAAGTTAAATTAATTAATTTCATTAAATTAATTTTACAAGCATGCACCACTACCACCAACCAGTACTAACTAACAAGCTAAGTGATGTATTTCCTCTAATTAGTTGAATGTTGAACGCAATAAAAGGTATAAATGAACGATTTAAATGAATAGAAAATTCCAGGCAAGTAAAAGCTTTCTCGTAAGAGAAGGCATTAGGATTTTATCTTTGCAATCCTCCTGAGTATAGGTTTATTATTGCAATTTTAATTTTAAAAGATTTTTCCTTATTGCTTATATGGTGAGTTGAAATCTGCTGTCGATAGTTTAGCCGGTTTGCATCACACACAACTTGGGATTTCTGCGTTCTGCCTCCGTCCAAGTTGATGGTGGAGTCGAAATCAAATGGGTTCTGTAGGTTATAATGCATAAACCTTTATTATTATGTACTAACGTTTTTCAAGGAATAGGGTTTCTAAAACTCTTCAGTTACCTAACCACGGCTGTGGCTAAGCAAAGGAGCATTACAAAATGCTCTACACCCTTATGTTAGGTGTATATCATCACACTTTTAAAGTGCGTGGTAAACCTTGCCCTAACATAAATTTAACGAGGATGTCAGGATGTGCTGTGCTGTCAAATTTTAAACCAGTATCTTCATTTGCGTATACGTGTTCTGCTATCTGACTGAATTCTGAACTGAACTAGATGAATCAGTGAACGAGCAGGATGCAGGACTGTTGACCGTATACTCTGGCTGAATGAATGATTTTTAATGGAGCTTAGTCATTGGATTCATTTATCTTTTGAGATAAGCATTTTTAATAATAATATGTATTCTCAGTGGAATATTTGTTTATGTAAAAGAAATCAGTGATATTCAGAGCTATCTGTAACGTCAAACTAGGCAGCAATTAAGTCATCTCGTTATGCGTTTGTTTGTTTGCACTAGATATAGCCTTTTATACGTTTTAAAAACCGTTATATTCCATTTAAATACGATATTGAAACATGCTTATCTGTGCTTAAGTTTAGCATTTAATTTTCATTTGATTTCGATTTTGATTGAAAATAAGAAAATCTAATTGTATGCTGATTGTCGAACTCAAATTCATTGCTTATTCATGTTATTAGTTTCTTAAATTTTTAAACTGTATTAAAAACCGAATAAAACGAACCGATAAGAACTTGCAAATTGAGTTATAGAGGAAGTGCTTAAAATTAAATCTCTCTCGCACAAAGAATGAATGATGAAACAGTGCAGCTTCACAATTATCTTATACAGCATCAGCTTTAAATACGCCTGGTTGTGAGTTGAATATAAATATAGTGAGAACAACTTCATTATTTGTTAGTTAGCATTGGGTGGAGTTTGATAATTAAAAACTGTCGTTGGCGACAAGTCACAAGAGTTGTCACAAAGGTGGTATACCAAACAAAACGACAAGGTGGGATGCCGTGCATCTCCTTGAGCATGCTGACCTCACCTGTCAAATCACAGCACGTGCCTAGTGCTCGCAAATTTAATTAACACTGCATTCCTGTGTGACTTTAATTTTCCCTACTTCTATTGCAATCTGGAATATCATAAATTTCAGAATGACTTCTGTTCTATTTGTGGATTATACATTAGTACAAAAGGCTGGCTAAGTTATTTGAACAAATAGTTCAGACACTTTTTAAATGCATTAGCTTTAAAGATGACTAGAAGAAGTTACCTTCCTTTTTCAGGTATTGAATATTATTTAGTTCTGTTAACTCGTGAAGTGACAATTGATGGTGAAAGCCTAACTTTCCACTTGATGTGGAAAAGTTTTGAGGTTAAGCTGAAATTCTTTACGACGGAATTCTTGAGATTCACTTCATTTCACACTTTAGAAAGTACAATTTTGTGTCAGTAAGTTAGGCGTAAAGATACATTCTCATGTCTCTTCAGCGAGGTTAGCTAAGGCTAACAAAAGTGCAACCGTGAAAAATGTAATGCGCTGTAGCAGTAATTTTTAGCATTTTCTTAGCATACTTTAAAAAATATTGTGTTAG
The DNA here is from genome assembly GCA_034682405.1 of Hydroisotoma schaefferi. NCBI lineage: Eukaryota > Metazoa > Arthropoda > Collembola > Entomobryomorpha > Isotomidae > Hydroisotoma > Hydroisotoma schaefferi. The sequence goes on along the minus strand of JAQFZX010001579.1, from coordinate 14,326 downwards.
ATTCAAATTGAATTTGTCCAAATATATGTAATTGATTATATTTTAGAACAATCCTAAATGACTCACATGATCGCATTATAGATATTATCTACTGAAGTTTTATGTTTAAAAAAGTTCAGTAATCACCAACAGAGTTGGATCAAACTTGCTTTAAAAATGTTCTCAATTTAGTTTAGTATATGCCCTACTTTTATTGTAATCATAAACAAGGATTATATAGTATTTGGCGCATCTTAATATTGAATGTCCGTAGATAATGTAAAGACCAAAGCTAGAGTACAGAAACTCTCCCTCTATCTAAAGCAAATTCTCTATCCATATAATGTTTTACTATTACAAAAACCCAGCTCTCGTAAGTATTTTCATCTTTTAAACTCCTTTATATTGTTTTATTTCAGCTCAGAGGAAAGATATTCCAGCAGCTCAAATCATCAAACTTGAAACTCAAACCACACCAATTTATTCAGCGTCCGGCTACCCCCTACCATCAATTCACCTCGCATTTCTCTCCTCTATCTGAGGAACAACCTGGAGAACCAGCAGGATAAGATTGACTAAGAAATCTACACAAAAATTTAAATATCAATTGGACTTTACAATACTTCACGTACGTACATCAAGATTGGGATCTGCTCTCTCGCTGCGTGCATATATTTAGAGAGAGGTAGATATTAGTGGGTTTGATAGGAGCATTCAAGTTACTACAGTTTACAAATACAATGAGTACAAGCCACAGCTACAAGTGAGCTAATTAAAGTCAACCTACCTAAACATCTTCTTACGTCTGTATGTGGACACCACCGCCGTCAATAACATCCCCACCAACACCAAAACGAAACCTCCTCCTACTGCTTTTTGATAAAACGGTTATGGGCATTTATTGTCGTCCTGACTTTTAAAGTCGTGTATAGCATCGGATTGCGTTTTCCAAGTTTCTATAAAGGAAGGTGATCCCTACCTTTGCTGTTGGAAAGAGCCAAGTCCCAGCAACACACGAGAAAAAGATTTATACTCACAAAAAAGTTGCTACTAAGCACTTTAAATTTACTACTACCCGTCAACTCTTTCTTGAAAGAAAAAAACCTTCGACAGCTAGCAACCGCGCTATTTACATATTCCTTGTACTAGTAAACAAATAAAAAACCGAAGAGCAAGTCCTGGAGTACAAAAGCAAGTGGATTAATCATCCAAGAGTCAATTAAACCTATACAAATACCTCACAGGGGAATAATTACCTCACAAACTACCTAAAAACCAACACCCGTCACCCGAACTGCTGTATATGCTGCTGAGTAGCTGCTGACAGAAAGTACTCGTGTATGTAATAGTGAGCGATCAGACCAATTTGTCTAAAGATAATACAAACATTATTGTATAAACTCCTTCCACTACTACTATTATTAATTGCTAATTGCAACTCCTACCAGTATACATACGATACAATATCCGAAGAGTACCTACAGGCTGTCGAGTACTAACAATACTACCGCAGCATCTACCTGGCTAGCTAAAGTTAAACTTATTAAGCAACCAGTGGCAGAAAAAGTAGCAGCATGAGCATCCATCAGTTCAGTAGCTAAGTTGTTGTATTTTTAAGAAAAACTACCGGTATTCTCTCTCCTTGTCTGCGAGGAAGGGCCAAACGAAGCGAAAACGTGTAATTAACTCTACTGGATGCAAGTTTGAATGGTAACTAGTAACTACTACTAAATGAAATCCATCTACCTCATCATGCAAGCAAGTTTACCACTTCATTAAAAACTACGATATACAAGCACGACGACGAACACTCCACGTATTTATTAATATACAGATTTCCGGAGAGGAAGAACTGTCTGTATGCATTTATTTACCACCTCACTGTTTTAACTGCTCCACATCATAACACTAACTAATAAGCATACACGTACTATTGCATACGCAGAACTTAACAAGTAGTAAAAGTCCAACAGTCAGCCGGTTAAAGGGAAGTTTCATCGTATATTAGCTGGCTCATCGTTTTGGAGAACTTGTAAAAAAACTATCTACCTACTCCAGTACAAAGCACTTCAAAAATAACTTACTCCACTTATAACTATAATACTAACGACTTGACTTGATCGCATCCTTATAGAAAGTACCACAGAGTATATAAATGAAAGTACAAAACGCAATGGCAAGTAGGTAGCCCTGGTAAAGTACAAGGTTCATAGCTGTGAAAGTGTAGTAGTAAAAGGTACACGTTGGCCAGAAGAGTTTTTTCTGCATATAATAGTTAATTATAAAATACTAGTGAAGTAACAACACGAGGACGACATCGCTCATATAATAATAATTGTCAAACAAAAGAAGGAAAAGAGCCACCCTCACTACATTTTTTTTTATTCAGCTTGAGATCCCTATTTAAATCCTATTAGTTGGAGTAACTAACAAACATACCAAGTCAAGTTCTACGTACACATGCCAGGGCAAGATGATGATGTTGCAGGTTAAATTCACAGTGGAAGGAAAGCTTCCTGGGTTGTATACATGCGTAGGTTGGGTTTGATGGTTGGAGAGAAAAGGAAACTACTACTAACTCAGTATCTCACTCCAGTAGTAGTCAGTCAAAGCCTGAATTGTCCCGAGTGCTGACAGACTTTTTCGTCCGCAGTACAGCTACAATTCCTGTTACTACTACTACTACTCCTACTACTACTGCTACTATAAGTACCACTACTACTACTACTACTACTACTACGAAGTACCCGAATTCCGTTACTATTCTACGAGAAAAGATAAGCCGCAGCTCAAGCTAATACTTGTAAAAGTACCACTTGGAAACCCGTTGGGATGTACAACAACTGCAAGGAAGGAGAATAGTACAGGCAACGATGAAAATAAAATAAACTAGAGCAGAGAAAACATTACGAGGAATACACAACTGTCACTGTCACCTACTTTCCTCGTGTACCAAAACAACAACACTGCGGTTAACATACACAGAGTTGTAACTTCTGAAAAGTTGGTCCTGTGTGTTCTAAGAGAAAGTAAAGTAATATGCACTACTTACCTTACCTGTAGTTAAAACGAGGTTCTAGCTATTACAATAATAACCTGGATTTTGTTTAAGACAAGCCGTCGTTATTTTACATGAGTTTGTAATTACCAACCTTACCTTTTTCAAGAAAGATTATCTACAAAAGACCCAACAGGCATCTCCTATCGAATGGGACTTGTTAAATGGGGAGAAAGTGGTGAAAGGAGTTTGCATAAACTATTATTGCAAGCGTTTAAGGACCCCAACTACGTACTAACGGTACAATAGAAAAGTAATAGTTCAACTGGATCTCCAGATCTCCTGCAGTTTCAAAAGTCCTGGATCTACTGCTGAATTAAGCCATACTGTTGATGTCGAGTACCGAGTACGAAACCAGTGTCGTTTTGGCTCCCGGATGAAAGGAAGTTTTTCAGGAAAGGTGTATCCAAATGTGTTTTTATGGCGCAACAAACTTTTTCATCACCATTACGGATTTCGGTCATCGCTGAAATTCTCTTGATCTCCTTTTGCACACTTGTCACCCTCTCCTTGACAGGTAAAGTAATTTAACTTCTTACAGACTTTTCTTTCGTGAAAATAACATTTCTCTCACAATATATCATGCATATCATGTCGGCTACTGCTACTAATGGTAGCGAGTACCAGTTACCACTTAGTTGGCTAGAGCCTTGAGGCTCCCCTTTAGTCGAAGAAGTAATTAGCTTTCTAGTGTTCGGTTGCAGGAGTTTTCTGTCATCCGGAAGTAGGGCAGGGAAAGTCAGCAAATTAGTAAGTTGATGTTTCCGGTTGCAAGAGTTCATTGATGTTTTAATGGGTCGTTTTTAAAAGATGGGTAAATTATTAAACGGTTGTTTGAGGAAGGAAGGGAATGTTATACAAGGTTTTAATTACTAGTAGTTGTTACTTTTTACCTTTTTCTTAGAAATTTATTGTGATTTTGAGACTGTACGGCAATTTGTTACGTGTAAAAATACTCTAAAAGGCGTTTAAAATTCTGTATGGATTTGAATATAAATATTTGAAGTTTTAAGAGAAGATTGGATTTCCATTTCCAAGGCTTTGTGTATGGATTTTAAATGAAAGATTTTAAACCAATATCCCACTCCCACTATTTGTTTTTGTTGTATTATTATCTGCAAAAAGTTTAAAAAAAAAAATACATGTATATGTTTTAAAATCAGGGTACATTTTTATTGATTAGTCGTAGATTTGCGTTCCAATTATTAATTTTACATGTAAATACTATCGTGATAAAACGTTACATAATGTGTCGTGTTTCAAGATTGTTTTTCTTTTCTGTCGTACACCTTAGCGGTTAATAACATAACCTTTGTACGTTTATGGTATATGACAAGCGTTAAGTAATTAACACAGGCAACCGACCGGAAATCATTTGTTATCTCCAAGTTGTATGAATGAACTTGCCTACATGCATGGCCAATGGAAGTGGTAGCCATAAGAAGTAGTAGTATTAACGATCATAACAAGGTAACTTGTTTTTGCGCAGTGTCTTCGTTTTGTTTTACTACCCACAACCTGCACGTTTGTCGGTTTAACTGATACGCATTCTACTCTGTGGACTGTTCTTGTTAAAAAAATGTAATATTAAAGTAAGATGAAACCAAGTTGTAACTTTCTTTCCATGATGGTCCACCCGTTTATTTTGTCAGAATGTCTTTTCAAACCTTTTTAGAACTAAATAAGTCCCATTCAGGCTCTTTTGGCTTGGAAGCGGTTAGTAAAAGTGGGATCCAGTAATTACTATGTGTGTTAGGCCGTGTTAGCGTTGTATTGTCCTCATTAATCATACAGAAGGGTGGAAATAGCGTTTTGACTCACTTTTAAAAATCCCACCACCACCGGTCAATACGAGCTTTTGATGTCTCCTTCACAAGCAGCATTCTCGTCCGTGTTTTTGCTCAGATTTGTAATATATTTTTTTAAATGCCTAAAAAAATCCCCTCTGAGTGTGAGGTAGTTATTAAGGCGTTTTTCAAAGACGAATTGAGCCATAGGGGCGGCATAAAAGCTAAGTTGCACCTCAATGGTTGTGACATAAGTCAGTCAACAATATCTCGAGTGAAAAAACATAGAATAAGACGGTCTGTAAGTTTGGACGTAAAAATACCCCCATACAAGTGCGCCCCTTTGGTACACCCCTTAACCGTAAAGTTCGGAATTTAGTGAAGAAAGATAATCCCCCAAGTCAGAGGTAGATGGTTACAAAATCATTCACAAGGATATCGTATGTAATAAGGACAAAAACCAAGGTCAACCCACTTAAACCTCATCACATTCGCAATCGGAAGACGGCAGCTAGAAAAATATATGAAAAGTATATGGCAGGTCGAAGGTCAAAATTTACGGTGACATTGTATGAAGGTTGGTTTTGGAAATTTGTTACCGAAGAAAGGGTAAACCACAAACCAGTACCTTCATACTGGGTGGTGGAGCACAAAGAAAGTTGCGAAAAAGGGGTCCTTCCTCTACACCACTACCACTACCACCACCAAGAGTCAAAATAAATTTGCAGTACTATATTACCAATGTCCTAAGACCTTAGTTGGAAGTGGAAGTTTAGAAAATGTTTGGTGAGGACACTCATAAAGTGTTTCTTCATCGCTTCATACTTAACCCCCACTTTTTCGGGTTCAGATTCCTCAAATAGCACCTTTTCAAGAGGAAATCTCGATTCTTGGCAAGTCTCTGGAAAACCGTTTAAGAGGAAGGGTACAAAATCACCCCAAAAATGATAGAAAATGTGATGGGGGCATGAAAAAGAATACTTTGATTGATAAGAGCAACTAAAGGGCTACACATTGAGCCTATTGCCAGGATTCACTGACGAAATTAGAAGGGATTACAAAAGTGAATCAAAACGCTATTTCCACTCTCTGTATAATGTGTCGGGATTAAAGCATCATCCAGAATAATTTTTCCCATTGATCTGCAATGTTAATAGTTTGCTTGCTGTTGGACCAGAGCGTATTCTGGCTTTTTAAAATTAAAAGAAATGTGTAGTATCATTATGAATGCATCGAGAATTTAACCTGACTCCAGCAAGTGTACGTTCACAATACACAGTAATAGTAATAAATTACTGGAAGGCTTCAATTACAGACCAGAATGTAATAGAACTCCATAATTTATGGGCAGCACCAAGCACTTCAATTTTTAATGTAATAAAAAGGCCCACTTTGACACACAAACTGAACAAATAAGGATAAAATGTATTAGTTTTACTAAGCCACTTGTTAGCAACTAAAAACTATTTGATTACAATGGATTAACCAATAATGTAGGAATATTTTAGCTGCTTATTAATAAGAAGGCGAATACTGAATAATACTAGGTGAGGTCGAGGTGGGGATTATTAAATTGTCCCTTTCTTTAGTTTAATTTATTTGCGTTTAGTTGATTTTAAGTATCATGAATTGGATTAGTCATAGTCTGACTGAATAGTATTTCCCTTTCATATGTCTAAGTAGTAGTGTTCCCTTACCAATGACTGGATTAAGGCTATTGGCACAGGCACCTTAATAAAATAATGCAATACAATATACAGTACCTGACCCTAGTTATATCCTGTGTTGTGAGTCATTGCTTAAGTTTGTAATAGAATAAAAATGCGATTACAGGATGTTTCAAAAGCCAAAAACCACTTAAGTCAACGTATCGAAGTCTCATCTTTATTGTATTAGTAATTTGGGTCCGGTGGGGTGTAATGCATTACTACAAGTGCTTTATCTTTTATTAAAATCATAAATTCCCATTGGGGAGAGTTTTAACCAGAAAATAGCAAATAGAGATAAATAGATGATACGCAAATAGCTATAACTAATAAAGGATAACAGTTCTACAGAGGTTACAAGCACAAGCATAGACGTCATGAATATGTGCTAATGGTGTTGCTACCAGTCAGTCAGTAGTCCGACTTAGGTACGGTAAATGGGCAGTAGTCAATAAAAATTATTTACCTGGCATAACAGAACATTAACACAGTTTGTCAACCGTGCGGTCAACTCAGGTCAGGTATCTAAGCTAATGTATAAATAAAACTAAATTCTGTCTGATGGACAGAGAACGAGTGTCACATTCACATAAATTGCAAATGCAAATAGTGTCTGCTTACTTATCACTAACTAAATGCAAAATATTTTAGTTTTACTATTTGCTATATTTGTCCTTGCTCATTTTTTTTACACACGCACGCTACAATCCTTACTTTTTTTTAGCTTTGTGTGTAAATCGTTAGAATATTTGTGGGAAGTCCCACCCAACTGATAAACACATTCCCATTCATATCTCATGAACTCATTCTTTTCTGAGTTGAACTTCAATCCCTTGGCTTCACTGTAAAAAACCGATAGAAGTGAAGATGATGCTCGATGCTTCGGTATTTCATTCTTTGGTGTTATTACTGTCGACGGCATATTTTGGCTATCCGCGTTGACTAGACCAATGTTAAGTTAACATAGCCGATCGATTCCTTTCTTAATGGAGTTTGAAGTGGATCTCTTGTCGTTTCCGCATTCCTCAGCCAAGACATGCGACTGCTTTTAGACTTTTAGGAACGGATGTGTATAAATGAATGAAGAAAACAAGTGACGAACCGCATTATATTGTATTGTTATGTAATATGCAGAACTGTTTTTCTCTCTGCATTACGAAAAATTCATATAAAGCTGTTATGATCATTTGGAAGAGGGATTAGCACAGTGGCAGAAAATTCATTACAGTTTTATACATCAAGTATATAATTTGATTCATTAATGCTTGTAAAGAGCATTCGCATAAAGGGATTTCATCCCTTAATAATGAGTAATGCTTTTGCTTTTTACAAGATGTACATTTTTTACGTCTAATGTAACCTCATGAATAGGATCCTCAAAGATACAGGATGGACGGTTAATAAAGAACTGGTAGGCGAAAGAATGAATGTAATATGGAGAAAGAATATCCACTCTTCAAGGAATTTCTCACAGGATATTGGTGTTGTAGATAAATAGTAGTATGATGATGGACTGGTTTGTATGAATGGGTGTGAATTCCATTTTCTACGAAGGATATCTGTTAATTCACTGGATATGTTAGAGACAAATGAATGGGGTACGTATTATAAATGCTTACCGGCTACTTTTAACCCTGTTGTAGGCCACAGACAATATCATGAAACAGAACTAGCATTGGGGTATGGTCCAAAAATTTAATGTGAAACGACTCAAGTGAGTACAGCTTGAGCTTTACAGAGCCCGTCCAAAGGGATCAAACCTTTTAGTTATTTTACGGGCATAACTTTCCATTTGGTTTTGCTCTTAGAAAATTCAAATATCCTATACAGTTTCGTTTTGCGTTATACTTTTAGAAAAGTGAATCTTTTAGACAATGTTTTAGTATCATCCCATTGGGATTTGGTTTTGTCTCTCGACTCGAGTCTGCAAATTTTAAATTTTCAAACAATGCATGTATTGTATTGAAAAAGGCTGTTAGAAATATATCTGACAAATTCGAGTATTTAGCTGTACAACGAGAGAATCAAAATACGAGATTCGTGTGAATACTTGTGAGTTATTTCTTATCTTGCTATCTCATAGACAGACGTACAGGAAAGATCTTAAGCCTCTTTAAAACCGAGAAACGAGAAATCAACCAGATTACTGATAAAATTCTTTAGAATGTAAGTAATACTACAAAAAAGGTATATGCAGCAAATTTCCCGTCTCGCATGCTTGAGAATAGCCTCCCTCTAGTAAAGATAATATACTACTGGATTTCCTTTTATTGTTTACGTATTTTAATTATGAAGCTCATTAGTAAGAATTCTTTACAGAGATTTCCACATTTGATGATGAGTTTGATTGTGGTAAAGAGAATAATGATAATGAGGCTTTAAGTTTAGGTATACATGCATGTCCAAGGCATGAGGCTAAGTAATCTCTCACGCATTATACGCCTATCTTAATGATTTAATTAGGATGAAATAAGTTCGTACATTATTTAATCAGTGGAAGAAAAAATTGAGCTTGGTTCTGTGCAGTTTCCAGTTGCTACATTAAAAACCAATTCGCAAGATCGGAAGATTGGAAGACAGATATGAAGGAAGGAGGGACGAAATTGTGTTATATCTAACTGCTTAATTTCTGCTTGTAATTAAAACCTTCAGTAGTTTATGTCTGATGAAATCAAGCATCTTCTAAAAGGCCAACACTGGATGAATGAATATTTTTAGAAACAAAACTTTGCACCCAGCATATTTTTTGCAAATACCTTAAATTACAGCCTTATTAATTTAGTATTATGTAAATAGTGCTTTTGTATTCCGTATTATAGAAGACTCAAGCTCAGTCTACTGGGCCATATCACTGAACTATCTCAGTACTAACTAAGCGGTGGCTAGCTGACCATTCATTAAAAAAACTTTTGATTTGGTTCTGAGCCAACAAATCTCTAATTTGACCCTAGTCGGTCAGTCTGTACGGTTTAAATAAAAATGTTCCCAAGAACAAGTAATGTTGTTCTTAGGTGATAGGCCGAACCTAAAAGAATTATTAGCCTAAGCTGTCCCTCAGAGGCAAGAATCCGGAATGATGTTGATGTTAGATAAAATCAAGGAACTACTTTTCTGAAGTATTTGCCAATTTATTATTACTCTTCAGTGCCAAAGTCTACTCTTGCTGATCTGATGCTGTGATGTTGAAGTCATTCTCCTGATATGCCTTTTAAGTTGACGCTTTACTCAGGTTATTATCTTGAAGAGTGTCTCCCCGTTCGTTCAATTTCCTCTTCATTTATCGAGTTGGACTCGTGGACGGCTTCTTTCCAACCACATCCTTTAGGGAAACTTGATGAGTTATGGAATTAGCCGAGTATGACGCCAGTGATGATGCAGAACAAAGCCATTTCAGCCCACTAACTGGTAACTTTTAAACCAAAGAAGTTACAAGCGCTGGAAAAAGTAGGATTCTCTCTCATATCGTTTCAGCTAAATGAACCTGAACTTCATCTTTAGTTTAGTTTGGTCATTCTTCGTCATCTCGTTATGAGTTTTTCATTCAATTTATTATTAAGGAAATGTTAATAAAATAAGATTCCTGCCAAATACACCGGGTCGAATCGGTTAGCTCTGCAATTTATAGTTCATTCAAAAAAGCAAATATTTTATATGCTCACACACACAAGGAGATCTAATGTACTTTAAATGAACTTGATAGACCGCATTTCTGGCGTACCTTTACCCTTCCTTTCGCAAAATGATCTTAAACCAAGGACTGAGAGAGAACAACTTATTAACAAATGAAAATATCTTGTCCATTTGCTTATACGTGTTTCTTTAGTTCTTAAGTGAAAAAATGTATGAATATAATACACGCTAGTTTAAAATCACTGGTATCAAATCACACAGAATTATATCCGAATCTGTGAGTTCGTAATCGTATCATACATACCTACCTACCTGTCTATATGAGGATTTTGAGAATACATGGTTGGTTAGATAAGGTAGTAGAAGATATGTATATAAGTAGACAAAAACCAACAACGCCGCTTTCAGTTAAGGTTAGGTTTTTTCATCTCCGGTGCTATCGGTATAATCAGAAGTGGTTGTTGTTGGTATTAGTGGTTGTAAGTTGTGAGCTTAGTTTAAAATCTTGTGACTTCTATTCAGTCAAACGTTCGGCTGCCAGTCTTTTTAGGAGTTGATACGTCGTACAAGTTGGGTTCTTGCTTGCTTAGTTTGTTTGACGAGGGAAATCTTGTTTTCATTCTTATTCTTATTCTAATCAGCCACATGGTCAGCTCATCATTATCATTCATTGGTCCAACTTAACTTGTACTGAACAAGAAAGTAGGAATCCGCCGAATGAAGGTGGTTGGTAGAGTTGCTATTGCTTATTACTTCTTATTAGCTATACTGCTGATGTGATATTGGAGGATTGTAGTACAGTACATGATTTGATGCCTCTGATTTGTTAAATCAGACCTTATAGATAAGTCAAGGCTTTGCGTACCTTAGTTGATCATACTATGCTGCTGGCTGTTTATTGTTGAGCGAACATTTTAATATATATTGCCACAGGCAAAAAAGCACTGCTGCTGCTATGTTAAGTTATGGTCACAATCGCATGTAAGCAAGCAGGTAGAGAAAGAATGCAGTAGTACTTGTCCTCTTGTTGGAGTATGGGAAAAAAGCCACCGTGAACTTGAGAGAAACAAGAATTGATTCGAAATTCTTCATCTTTGTATGCCGAGTAGGAGACAAGCAGGTAGGCAGGGGTTGATGGGTGATGTTGATTTACTTATTTAACTCAACTTGAGCCAAACTAAACTTGACCTCAGGTTCAGTAGTATACTTAAAAGTAGTACTAGAGATCTGTTGTATAATAATATTGTACTTTAGTTTTACTCTATGCTGAAATGGCTGATTAAAGCGGCTGAGTAGAGATAAGTCTATGATCGCGCTTTTAAAAATCAAGCTTTGTCTATCTAAGGTTACGTGGGCTTATTATTTGATCTGTTGTAGGAGAATATCAAAGAGAAAGTATCATTGTCTATCCTCCATCAGAAATAGAAGATTATGCATTCAGAAATTTTTGGAGATTAGTGATAGATACAATCCAAAAATAGCATATGCAGGATGCAGCTCGATTGAACATATATAACAGCTCTGATATAAATTTATATAAATCTATGATGGAGAAGGGATATGCAATCCGTTTGTAACTATTTGTTCGGATCAGTAATCAATTAATGGGATGGATTATTATTGGAAGGGGTTTGAATTATTTCCAAGAACAATCAGTGATAAGGTGGGCTGAAAGTTTGAATTTCAATTAAATGCTGAATTACCAACAATGGTGACCTGCCTTAGGAATAATAATGATGGCAGGTAATTGAGTGAACAAGAGAATGGATAACCTTTGTACAATTGTACTGAAGTCGTCATTCCTTTAGTTGAACAATAAATTACCCGAGAGTTTTATTTGTCGGGTTTATGATAGGAAGAAAACAGTAAATTATTTGATTCGTTCAACTACATCTTTGTGAAATGAAATAAGTTACTACTTTGTAGGAAGGGGTAATTTCTTCCACTTGAATCTTTATTATTTCTGGGAATGGTCCAAGAAACGATTCGTGTTATGTTACACTTGAAACTTGCACATAAAAGACAAATAAACGATTTTCTACATTGTTATTTTTGAATACTGGTAAATAAATAATACTGTAGGCAAAAGTTAAGTAGTAGCAAGTGTGATTTTAGGGGATTGATGGTCATGCTCATGCATTATGTGATGATCATGAGAAGGGGTTTTGATTATTCCGCAAGCAATATAAAGATATTATAACTTTATGGAAAGTCCGTAGCCCACCCGGTTGTTGCCTGAATTGTTTGCTTGATTTCTTTGGTGGGATAGCAAAACTATAAATATAAATATCACAAAGGATTTTCCCATATCTCGTTATCAATCTGGTTTTAGTTCGTCAATAAGTTTTGTATTTATCTACTTATTCAGCAGATTTACACCCAATGAAGATGTTAAATACACATGAATGAGTACGACTTCTTCATGACTAACCATTTCTATTCAGTTTATGGACATGTTTGTAAAATAAACAAATCCGTGTAAAATATTTATAAGAGAAAGATAATAAGTTAAAGAGGGGAAAACAACAGTAGAGCACTGTTGACTATAGTGAGGGAGTTATAAGTCAATGTGTAAGGAATAATGGAAGGACCCAGCTAAACTGTTAGCTTTCTCACGGGGAGAGAGAGAGTAAACCATGTGTAAACTCTACAATATGTGGAACATAAATGCTAAGTTAACTTTCTTACACGACGACGACGATAATTTAAATTATTTGCGAGAGAGAATCCAAGGTTCATAATGCTCAAAGTTATGGTAGAAAAGGGCATTTTCTTGCCGGATAGGAAATGTAATGAAAATTAAAGCAGTTTATCGTACACTACTATCGGCTTTTGCTGCAAGCACATCGTCGTTATTTGTTGTGATATTTCATGCTAAAGCTTAAAACTGCATTATTCGCAATTCGCTCTAACTCATCCAAAACCAATCCATCAATGTAAGAATAGTTTTGTACCCCAAAGCCAAGGTTAAGGCGATTTAAAAAATGTAATCGGATAAGACATAAGAATCGGGAGTTTGCATTGCTACATACAAACTTGAAAGCATTTTTGGTACGTTTTAATACTAAGATGATGGGAATAGGATGGATTAATCTATTTGTATTCATCATGAAATTGACGCCAGTTAAAATCCGAAAACCTCCGGGTGCAGCTGCCAGAGCCCATTCTAGGGCGCTTTGGCGCAATATTTATAGCCGTGTCTCTTTTGAACACTTATGTTTTATATAGGTCTTTGTTTTTCAATGTGGGGGCAAGCCCCCAAACCCCCAGTGTTTTATCTTTTTGCGGTTAAAAACGTGTTTTCGGCTCTTTAATTACCCGGTGGAGTTTTTTTGACCCCCACGGGTCTTTACCTGGACCGATCGGTCTCAACTTTCACACTGCACTGCACCTAGTTAGCGCAGTTGCCACCTGTGTGCGAAGTTTCAGCCAGATCGGCCGGCTAGGTTCTGAGATCTCCTGTGTCCGACAGACACCGGACAGGCAGACGTGACAACCTATAAATCCCTAGAATGGGCTAAAAATCCTAACACACACCTTACCCGTGACCGTTTACATTAGAATGGATTTTATAAAAGTTTTGCAAGGAAAAAGCATTAGATTTTACTTTTTATTATATAGTCTCTTGTACAAATAGCTTTTCCGACCATAGGGAAGCCTGGTAACGTTCTGACGATTCAATGCTGATAGTTTTTTTTGCCAAAAAGTACCCCCTGCTTTGCTTTTCCTCCTCTGTAATAAGGGTAAGGACGCCTGTCTATTTAGCACTAAAAGAGTTGACTCTCATGATATCAATGGTGAATAAGTCAATCCAATAGTACCAGTATTAGAAAAGTGAAGTTGGAAAATGGTTACGCAGTTAGTGGTTGGTTACGCTCATCTTTTATTACGCATGGTAATTTTTACAATTGTAGAATATTGCTAGCAGAAGGCACTTGCTAATTTTGGGAAGCATAGGAAGTTATAACATAGAGTGCGGACCTAGCACATTTTAATAGGTATTGTGTATGCATAGAGTATGTGTTAAAAAATATAACAGGTTATCAGAAACGTGGTAGATTGAAATCTTCCACAGTTTACTAGATTCGTACCAGAGGTGAAACCCGTTCGCGAACGGGAACGGAAAATGAACGCAAATTCGATCGTTCGCGAACGAACGATCGATC
>JAQFZX010001578.1:0-27602 GCA_034682405.1 Hydroisotoma schaefferi | reverse complement strand
CGGACAGACGGACAGACGGACAGACGGACAGAGTGAAAGTTCATTCACATAAAAGGCATTTACATGCCTTTAATAATTAGGATATAATCCAATAGATTCTTGTAGCTAGAAACGTTATCAAATACAATTAATATTTAACATAATATATTCTTCTTGCATGGTATATCGTACCATACATTTTCTGCAACTGAAACCTCCTGGTTTCCTAATTAGCTTATTTTACATACCAGGCATAACATATACCCATCGCATGCATTTGGTGTCTAAGCTCTAGTTAATCTTTAACCTCTATCATTTTGATAAGCTCAACTTAATACCCAGGAACTAAAAAGCATTAAGTGCAATGAAACAAAAGCAAAGTTGCAATAAACGTAGTACATTTGAGCAAATATACAAAGTAAACGCAGCTTAAACAAACAGAAAGCTACCACCATCCAGGAAGGATAATTTGTTAATGTTGATTCGACATAAAATTCACACTTGACATGCACCGATACACACAAGACAAGTAAAGGACAAATCAGCTTTTACCATTAGCTCCAAAGTTCAACACTTTTACCAGCAGTCAGCATTTAATTTCATCTACGAGTAACTGAATGAAGGTATATAACGAAACTACCTACAGAAGCATTCGTAATAATTTTATTGTAGTCTCATTTACTTTGACTTAACGTTATTGTTTCCAAAATGGCTTGATTATCAAAAAGTAAAATAGGCAAAATCGGATTTTGTATGCAGAGCAAAGGAGAGCAAACGCAACACGACCCTTCACTTATCGTTGAATCCTCATGACTCATGAATAAACATTATCTGACACGTTCGCAAACCAGGTCTATATTTTATTTCTAGCAGTTCTTGGGTCCTTGAACTGACGGTTATTCAATAAAATCTCTCATGCATTGAATAAAATACACTGTTTGTCATGCATCGATAACCCTCTGCTGGGCTTGTGCTTTCACCCTTTGCCTTTACTAAATCCAAAGTCAATTCACAGAGCATATATGGAAATTAGGGGATACGGCATGAATCCTAAAATTCCAAACTATTGATATCTACTTTCAAGCCCGATGCCTTTTTGAACTGGGCATTAAATCATCTCTTATGAAAATTTGGCAGAGCTGTCGTCCCTTCTACGGTACGAACTTATAATGTAATGGTAACCCTATCCAGTATGTTTCACGTCATCGTGCATAAGAATTCAGAAGGAAACTAGAAATAGTAAACTTTATAAGTTATATTTAGGTGGTCTTTTTTGTTAAAGTCTGACTGATTATGGGAACACTTTTGATGCTCACATGAGCAAGAGTTGATTATGGGATCTGCATTATATTTTTGTGGCTTTATAAATAGTTTTCGAACCCGGAAGTATGGCCTGTTAGCAGTTTCACCTTGACAAATTGCAGATTTATTTTGTTATGAAATGTGAAACAAGAAATAAATTGTACTTTATAAATTGTACAGTCTAATATTACTCGCGTGGTCATACATTGCATTAAATTGACAATCAATCTACCCAATAAACCTACAATCTGCATAATAGCATGACGAAAACTACTTCGCTGTATTTTGAAGTTTAACATCGCATGCTTCCCACCAATTTTCTATTAATTAGAAATCTGAACAAGGGAACAAGTCGTTTTTGAAGGTAAGAGTGAATTTTCTTCATTATTATGTAAATCCGTCAGGCCACAGCAAAAGTTTTGAAGCGTCTTAACTTTCTCATGAACTCCCTAATGCGATCCAACCAACCTTTTAACTAAGCTTGTACTCTATACAGTTAACAGTCTCACAGTCTACTATTTTTGGTAAGCAACTATACACTAATGAATATCGTGGCAAGAAATCATTAAAAGAGGCTTTAATTGTTTCTCTCAGATGCACAGAACAACTGGAATGAGAAAGTTGGAGTTAGGGTAAAATTTAAAGCTCCCTTTACTGCCACGTAAGACGTCTACTTGCAATATAGAGGAATATCAACACCATACAGTACCAGAAAGAACATTCATAGCATATAAATAATGTAAAAACATACGTGTAAAGTGTATGAGGAAAGGGAAAGGTTGGCTCTAAGGGAAATTACGCTTTGTTAGAATGCGAAGCTGAAGCAAAAACTTTTATCAATATGTTTGTTCTTAGAATATGTTCGTCCGAGAGAGTAGAAATTAATGCACAATTCAATAGGAAGAAAGTTTTTGTCCCTTTCACTGCCAAAATTGAGCTTCGCCGAGTTCGAACATGCTAAAAGTAAAGAAATAGACTACAAAAGATTAAATCCCAACGAAGGTTGGAGTATCTGGAAAGTTATCGTGTTACTGTTCCTTTTTATTGTCGGGCAGAGACTGAGGATAATGATTACTTAACGTTTATGAGTCATTTGTGATAATTGGTCTTAAACCTTGTTGGAGGAAATTTCATAATCTTCAACTTATACAACGACATCGACTAAGAATGTAAAAATAATAACGTTATGCATGGTGTTATATTTATCATCAGTACTTGCAATTATTATTATTGCTATTATATTTCTGACTACGACGATTCGATGGCAGCGCAAGGGGTTTCATTATTTCAAGTTGGATAATACGCATCTGTCAATTGTGTATAACTAGGTTAAGTATTAAGTTGAGTAGGCTTTTCGTTGCCAACAAACTTTCTGTACAATACGGTTATTTCCTTTGTTTCTCGATTTTGTTCGTTTCAAATTTCTTGGGTGTATAACAATGCAATGTGATATGACTTGTTCGTAATATCTTGTGCTGCTAAAGTGTCCTTTCCTTTGCTGATAAATGTTTATCAGTGAACATTGACCAGAGCAGAATTACAGTAGTTTAATCTAATCTTTCAAAAAATATATTTGCCAGTTTCTTAAGAATCTCTTTAAAAATGGTTGAAAACCCGCAATCGGATGGGTATATCGTTATTGAAGTACCGCTTTTCTACCATTTGCGCCCCAAATTCCAATTTTTACGAACAACTTTCAAATGGTAAAAGCCATACATATTTTGCAATTTGTAAACTTCAAACTCTCGGCTTTATACAAAATGATTGCTAAAACTGTGGAAGAGTACATTTTCAATATGTAACTTATAATTGAAAAGTTTCGCCCCATATAAAAGTACGGAGTAGCAAGAGGGACCAGGGGGATTAATTACACAAAACTATTAGGAAGTCTTCTCTTGGCAGAATTGAATTAAACTTTTTCTATACAATAAATAGCAAGAATGCCATTACAAGTTATTACCACATTATGCTTGAGAGCCCGTCGGACCACGGGCGTAAAAAGTTGGCCAACCAACGGACACCTCGGTCGAGTGCGGCATTGCTGCGAGAAAAACTTGCACAGGGAAGGTGGGGGATGAGATCGCTCCAAAAGTGGTGAAAGAACTACCAACACTTCTTCCGCTTGGTTCTTCCCCAAAACATCTCCGGTCTGCAAAATAAATTAAAACATAAGATCACACAAAATATCTCAAACAACAATCGTGTGAACTTTCTGGCGTTTTTCTTTAATAAATTGAAATAGCGTTCACTGTTTCTCACGTAAATTACATTGCATGGCATTTTGCATAGCATTTACGAGCATCTCTACAGCTTAATAAATTTATCATGATTGAAACAGGTTGTATTAAGCCTTGCACAAACAAATGAGAAACTGCCTGCTTCTTATAAGGATAAATCAATGACACGAACAAAATGAATTTAATTAATTAATTCTTTGGAAATTAGTTGTCAAAGCATGACTAATTTCGTCGAGCTGGGACGAGAAGGATACTACGAAAGCATTATTGTAACTCAGGAATACGATATATTAATGCTGCAAATATACATTTAGAGTAGATGGAAACGTACGTGAATATTCCAAACTGGTTTACTTTATATCGAAGGGAGGAATCATCTTAAGAGAGCACAAAGAAAATGAATGATTTTGATGGTAATTTTGTACTTTTAAGCATAATCTTATTTACGGTAGCTTTTATTCATCCATACATAGACTCTGTGCATGAAAGTCTTGCTGCTAATTATAAAGTCAGAGTTTAAAGAAATACTAAATTTTTCTTGAAACCCTACATAGGTAACTTAACTAGAGCCTCACATAATTTTGGAATTATGCAAGCATGCATGCACCTTATTGATATTGTAATTTATTTAAAATCATTTCCGATGAAATGTCATATTCTTTGCAAAATAGCTCCTTTAGTTTATTCTTAGCTCAGAAATTGGAGGCATGTGTAGGGATTATACAAAGTGAAGCTGACAAAGAGAAAACATCAAGGAGAAAGCCATTATCAACAAAAGGTGTTCAAGCCTTTGAGAGGAATGCTAATGATCAACTTAACACTTTACATAATTGCTGGCAGTTCTTACTTTACTCCTTGACTGTACTTTAAGTAAGTGACTTTATTGTGAGTACTTTCACCTTTTGAGAATTATATTGTAATGCCATTATCCATTTCTATCTATCCCTGTTTATATAGTCCTGGAATAATGGAGTTGATTGTTCTCTTTAAATGGCGATTAAATGGAATATATAACTTAAGTGGTGGTCGTGATAAGAACCAAGTTAAATTTATAGTACCGGAGTATGTATACATGTAGTGCAATGAAGGGGCAAGAAACCCCTTTCCTAACTACCTTAGCACAGTGTGATATTATGACAAGCAAAGTCGTTCTAGGAATGACAATTTTGAGTTATAATAAGTTAAATACTTACGGATTCCAAAAGGTTAGACACGATTTCAATGGGAACATGGGATATGCAGTCATCTTGTAATGGGGTTGTGGTCGCGAAATCCACTAAGCTCTGTAAATCATAAAATGTAATTGCATTTAGAACATGAATTTAGGATTCCAATTATTATCTAAATGGGGTAAAAATCCATGTGTGCCTTTGTTTCACCTCTGGTCAGTGACCAAAGCTCAAATCGTGAATTTAGTTCTCTAGTGTATAAAGCTCTAGCTCTACGGACTGGATGAAGGTTGTTTAAAACTGTCCCAGACAGCGTAATTACTAGAGGATGAAAACGTAATTGTAGAGAACTGAAACTGGAAGTTAAACATCTTTGATTAATGCGTAACTTGAGTACGTTTTAGAATAGCATTAAACTACAGTCTAAAGAAAAGTTCATCGCTCATATTAGAGTAATTCTAAAATAATTAATATTGATAGAAAAACTCTTAAGATTTACAAACAAAGTAAAAAATTTCTTTCAGCATTTAAGTAATATTGAAAAATACAGTTCTTCACCAAGTCTAGCAAAATTATTTCTCAAACCAAAATCGAAAGAAAAGCAGAAGTAAAGGTGGAAAAGTATCGCTGGTTCCTAACTTGAAAGATGTTTCGGGAAAAAATATCTCGGAAGGCGATGGGGATATAAATTAGTCGTATCGAGCTCCCAACGGTGTACCAAATAAATATCGTTTACTACCTAATTCCATAGAAATTTATCGCCATTTCATTCAGACCATTAGTTTACAACCCTCATGAAGTACAACTCCCTCTCCTCGAGCAATCTCCATTTTACACGAACTAAAAAACATAAGATTCTTCTTAGGTATACTTTATCCATATCATCTTAACAGCCACCGTGGTGGCTGTCAATAGCAATACTTTCCCAACTTATTTCCTGGTTTTCCGCTACTTTCTTTCCACCTTCAATTTTATGATCTCATCTATTACTCTATCAAGCATCAATAAGTCACATTTTCCATCTCCAATTCACCTACCTATCAGGGAAACAACTCTATTGTCCAATGCTGGCTGACGTAAAACTTTAATGATCCAGAAACGTTTCCTGAGAGTGAAATTCACCGTGATTCATAAAATTATTACCTATTAAGCCTACAATTCTTCTAACTCGTAAATATTCCTCCAGTCCCACCTCTCCCATGCGTTGCTCTTCTAGATATGAAGTCAAATCTTATCTGGATGTTTTACCATCCTCAATAACCTTTCACTCTATTATATACTATTCAGCTACGGGAGAACTGCTAATGATGGCAAATAAGTCATCGTAAAAAAACGCCTAGCAATTGACAATAGTGCTTATAAAAAG
Source organism: Hydroisotoma schaefferi (assembly GCA_034682405.1). Taxonomy (NCBI): domain Eukaryota; kingdom Metazoa; phylum Arthropoda; class Collembola; order Entomobryomorpha; family Isotomidae; genus Hydroisotoma; species Hydroisotoma schaefferi. The sequence goes on along the minus strand of JAQFZX010001578.1, from coordinate 21,549 downwards.
CTAACCGACAGCCACGTATATGTGCAAGATCATTAAACTTTATTCCTTCCAAAATGGCTAACTTAAACCCTTGAGGATCTAAATATGATTGGAATAGAATAGCAATATGAGTCAGGCCATCCTAAGACCCAATCTCCCTGTATGTAGAATTTCTTGATAACTCATCATAGAAAATAATAATAATTTCCCCTCAAAAAGTAAGAAAAAAATACTTATGACATACAATGCATAAGAAATGCACTTCCTTTGATGATTTGTTATAACATAAGAGATAGCAAAGAAAAGTTCTAAGTCTGAGAAAAAGAAAATGATGGAGGACTATAATCCTAATCATCATTGTCAGAAAGGGTAATTTTGCTAACAACGGAGTGGGAGCTAGCTCCAGTACCGTTTCGGTCGTTTCTCGTAGGTTCGTTTTCGTTTGGGTTTGGTCCTTGAGTACCTCAACTAAGGTTTGGAAGGATGTGGATCTTTTGTCTTCATGATAAGTCTCTCCTAGTTTCTTTTTCAACTGGTCCAAGTATTTCTAAAACCACCCGACCGACCTTACTATAGGTATGATTACTTACTAACTAGTACTACTTAGGTACTACACTATACTTTTGCCAGAGGAAAAAGCTTTCAAGGCAAACTCAGATAAGATCTAATAAAAATCAATATTAATGCCTTTTCCATTTGGCTTGGTTCATTCGATTCGATCCAACTAAAAACATCTCTTTTATTTTTATCTAGATCTATATCCAACACTAACTTCCACCCCGTATCCAGATTGTCATTGCCACTCACTCAGTCTTTGTCATCATCTTCGTCCTCAGCGTCGTTCTCGTTACGTTGGTTAAAAATTCCTTGTGAAGATAGAGATCGACATCGTCACATCACCAAACTCTACCCAATGTGCAGAATCCCATGGCTAGAAGTTGAACCACTTGGGTATTTTCCCCTACCAGATCACTAACTGGTTAAATTTGTCATCCAAATTGTGGCAACGGTACGTTACAACCAAACCTTTACTGTGTAAGTACGGTTAAGTCTGAGATTGTTCTGTTTTGTCGAGTCGTAAGCGTAGAATCTCCAGAAGTAATGCGATCTGTATCACATTCCATTATGTCTCATGATGTTTGACGAACAACGTCATACCTCCAAGAAATAACTTAACAATTCAATGACACTAAAGCCTTGTCAGAAGAGGAAGAGGATAAGGTTCGTGACATTGGGATAGATTTTGTCCCATTCTATGCAAAAGGAGGATTCGTGACGGGAAATAATATTAGTCATTTCTTGAGAGGACATTTTCTAGTCAAAATCAGCACTATTATCGTGTCACTCAAGTTATATCTAGCTCGTTGGATTTGATGGATGAAGAAACACACCTTGCTTCCTTCTAATAGCAGATCGATGGCTCCGTGTTCCCAGTCCATTTGATCAAAATCACTCTGTGTACATCAGCCATAAATCTTATCTACAAGGTTTCGATCGCATTATAGATAGTGAAAGTACAGTAATAAAGGCCTTTCTAAACATCTGCTGAAACTTAATGATGGCGTCTGTTGGTTTGTGAAGGAGTCAGGATAGCCATTAATTAATGTTAGATTACTTTCTATTTCTAAGAAGTTATAGCTTTGATACTTTTGAGATGCTGGTTTGGCTATACCTTATTTGTTTTCTAGGAATTAATTAAAAACGAATTCTAATTTGTAAAGTAGCGAAATACAAAGCCCATTATTTAAAGCATATCGTCGAAACGTGTACGCATGCACTTTCCCTGCGAACGATAATAACTCTACACACTATGTATCCATTTCAATAAAACCAAAATACGTGCTAAGCCATAGGATAAGTAACTCTGATAGCTCATGGTAAGGTATTTATTTACTTAATACAGGGTTTATACGGTACATTGAAGTATGTATCAGTAAAACCATACATCCTAAGGTTTATTTTACTTTTCCTTAAGATATTGCTAACTTGATTTATGCCTATTTGCATTTCCGGACCGGCACAACTACGAATTGTGATTACTTTGGCTTCAACTAGCTAAAACTCCGTTAGTTTCTAGCATGCAGTAAAGAACGGGCTCAAAGAAGAGGACCATAGCACAGCAGGGCCGAAAAACTAATATAGAAAACAACTTAAAATACAGCAAAATCCCCTACATCTAATTTATTTTGAGAAGCCCAATAGCTTCACAGCTCTAATAGGATGTGCCTATTGTGCGAAGTGGTATAAATCCTTTTCAACTTTCTTCTCACTTACATAAAGATTTATTGCTTGCAAAACTTTCCAGCTCAGTCAATTTTTTAGCATCCTCACCTAAATTAAAATTCATGTACAGAAAGCACCGTTACTTACCGAGCCGCTCTATATGAATAAGAAGTAAGAAAATGGGCGTCTACAACGAGCTAGGTATTAATTTCACCGAGGCATTATCTAAGCGTTCGCTCATATATTATTTTCTCACTTCCTCTCACAGCATGGTCCCTCCTTCTTAACCTAAACAACTATGCTTAGTCTTAATGCTACCTGACGGTCCGTAAAGTTCCTTCAGGCTTCTTTTCTATGAAAAACACCGGAAGCCAAAACCCAAAAACAGTGTACATTTCCACCATATATAGATGAACGGTACAAGAAGACTAAAGCTCGCACGACCTGGCGACGTACACTATGATAACAGTAATAGATAATGTACGTTGTCCCATGACGCTATGGTACGTTTCCCAAGCAAACAAATTCAACTCAATAGGTCTAATGGAATATGAAATACTTTGAGCATGCATGCATATGTATAATAGTAAAATATTTGCGGAGCGGAAACGCCAAGCAAGACCGGGGCTTAAAATAAGAATAAGTTATTGTAAGGCTCGCTTTCCTAACCTATCATATTACTGTTGTCAATCAGTGAAAGTACATCTACGTACTTTGGTACTCAAAGAAGAGTGAAAGTAAACCAATAAGCTTCAGCTTCCAAATTTGTTCCTTAAACATCCAAAACCCCATCCATACGATGCAATACGGGTGGGTAGTGATTTATGCTTTAAGGGGACGAGTTCTAATGGATGGAAAAGACTAAGACCGGTTGCAACCCAATCTGGATATACATAAGAAAAGTACTGTTATGATCATTGAATCCGATTCAAAACTCCAAGAACTTTCCACTCAAGCCAGTTACTATTATCACAATGGAATCATGGAAAAAGCATATAACCTTTTACAGTCAAGGAGTTATATGAATAATACCATAAAGTTTAATACTGTACATTCCAAGAACTCCTTCCATCTCAAATCAAACCAAACGATATGCTTTTCCACTCAAAAGCTTTATTTCTATTTCGAAAGTTAGGCATCAGACACTGAGAAAGTCTACTTCCCACACATTTATTTACTTTGAATAATCAAAAATCATGGGAACATAGTAGCTAATAATGGCTTTCCTTCCTTTTCTCGGCTTGGGAGTGTATTTGCTTAGAATTTTTATACACTAAAGTAGAGAGAGAGAGAAAGTTCATAGTATAGGTAGGATGAACGACTTTCTGTAATATTTGGAACGTCGGACTCAATTTAATAATCCTTAGTATCGATTTACTATAGTGGAAAGTTATGACTATTTCGGTGTAGTCAACTGCGGCTGTCATGTTGCTGGAAGTACTACTGCATAGAATATTATGTGGTTTGACTTAAGCTTATCAAATGTTCATTTATATACTGAAATGAGGAGAAGGATGAGGAATAATAAGAAAGTTAGCTGAGTGGAAGGTAGGAAATCATCATATTTTGACGACTTTACAAGAACTTTGTCCACCTCGTTGAGAGTGCTCCCTCTGAGATTCACAGATAGAGAGATTGAATAGAGAAATAAAGGACGCAGATAAGATTTAGTCCATTAAAATGGAATGAATAGAAACTAATGGATTTGATTGACAAAAATGCAATTAGGAGAGATGTCATGACCAACAATGGATCGGATTTTAGGGTTAAACTTTGGGGACTTTACTAAACGCAAGGAAGGAGTTGGGTTCAATCAGTGGATCTATTAATTCAAATTAGAATCGTTAGACGGAGATAAAAATCAAGAGAAAGTTTTAAGCAAGATGTAGATCTTAGCATTATAAGCTTTTCTGCAGTGCACGTAATCCTCTTCTAATCTTAGCTCTGCTCATATTTTAAATAGGAATGGCTGGTAATAATACTTTTAGTAATAAGAAAATTATGGACTTGAGATTACTTAAAGTCATCTTCGTTTACAATTACGATTGTATGAGATCAATGTTAAGTTGTTTGAATTTATTAATGAGAATCTGAATATCAACTACGACTTACCTTCAACTCTTTAAGAATGACTTCAGGTCTTCGGGAAGAACGCATTAGGTTTTGGTATTTGTAAATATTTTTCTGAAAATAAAAATATTTACCGTACATTTAATGGTTAACGTATTTATCATGTCATCACCATCTGTGAAGGTTCAATATGACAGAAAATGATTTACTCTAAAATCACGACCATCGTCAAAACTGCTTGTTTTATGTTTTACAGAAAGACGAACATAAAATTAATGAGGCTTAAAATATGCAACGGGAACACGTTCTAAAAGCTTCACCATCTGCTTGCTATCTAACAGAAGGCAAATTCTCACAATTCGCCAGCCTGAATTTTAGTCATTTAAAAAAAATCTAAAGTATATTCAGCGACCAGCGATACTTGATTCATAGAAGCATAAAATATTGCTTGCTTTTTTAGGCTGGGGAAATCCTGCTCTGCCTGAGAAGAATTTTTAAGATGAGATAAATGAGCACCCGCTATCATGGATCCAGGACGATCTCAACTTTATTCCAATAATTCGTTAACAAATTGATCTAAAATGATATTTGAGGTCCTGAGTTGAATGCTGAAAATGCATATCAACAAAATAATATTTTGGAAAAAGACGTATGGCAAAAACTGTACTATCTGAAGCATGAAACAAGTGACACGTCAGTGAACATTACAATTACACAATTCATTCCATGCCATAAAGGCGTGATACACCAGGGTAGTACTTTAAACGATACAATAATATAGGGGATGGATACAACTACAAATCCACCGATTCCCATTCAAGTCTCGTTTCAGTGGCCAAGTGTGATTATTTCCGTGTGAACTGCTCCAAAATCCCATGGACTTTGATATAATATATTATTATTATGTAATGTAGAGAGAAAGCAAAGCACACACGTTGAACATCCGTCTTCTCGAAGTACGAGTACACTCAGCGAAGCATTAACAGCCCCGAAGGCTTAAATCCCAACTTGGTGCGACATTAGCCCACCTTTTCCTTCTTGTGCGAATCCAATTCTGCTGTTTCTCCATGCATAATTTTGGTGTCATCGTATCAGAACCCTTGATCCCTGTAACAGGATTACAAAATGCTTGGGAAACTTTCCCCGTTATGTAGCTTTGTTGTGCAACCGAGTGGCAACCTTCCTGACTAGGTGCCGCCGGACGGAGTGAAACTATTTACGTGCTAAAATAAAATATAGGTTGACTCCACTTCGTTCATGAATAAAGCAACTTTAAGAGAAATAAATGCTGCTTTACAATTGCATTTGAACGCCAAGATTTTTTGTTTGGTAGACAGAGATGATGTGGGTTTGCCGATGAAGATGAAATACGTCTCAATAGTTTTGCTTTTTTGCATGTATTTTTTACCTTTTACAATTGCACATTCCGCATTAACGTAACTAACCCACCCGTAGGATCAAATAACGTGCATAATGATGTAAAATTGCAGAAGGTATCTCCACAAGCTTTTTCTTCAGTAAACAGCTCTCAGTTGGTTACTAGCAGGACTGCTTTGCTTTTTTTTTTAGAAATTTTGCCGTTTACAGAGAGCTCAGGCGTCTGATGTTCTAAAAAATGGAGTGTAGAAGTCCTGGATGGAATGTATGTATGTTCAACCTTTCCTGTGTTGTCATTTCTCAATTAAATGTGATAAGCTGTGCATATCTTTCTGATGCGACCCCGAATGATTACAGCCAAACAATTTTTTAAAGAAAATAAAGACCCAAAATTGTCTTATACGATACAGATCCCAGCCTATTTGTCGAGTCGTACTTGACTCAAGAATATGCACCGGCCAAGGTATTCAAGTTTCAAGGTGAATTGAAATTCCGAAATCCACATATAATAAGGCAGTATGAATTTTATTTTATTTCAATAATGATATAAATCTTACCTTCCACAAAATGGAGTAGTACCATTGGTCCCTCACATACGCGTTAGAACCCTGTAAAAATAAAACCAAAAACTTTGTTCTCATATATTCATAAACAGCAGCATGAGCAATGCTTCATTACGTAATTATCGTAGGAAACAGGACAATGAAGCAAGTAGCTAGGATGCAACAGAAATGCAACATCGGATAGTATATCCAAAATTTTGATCATGTGCAACAAAGCGTTTCAGACTGTATGACCTTCTCTACATAACGCTTAATGCATTCAAGGTTACGAAGACGTCCTCTTCAAGGTTAAACTCAAGCGTACCCTTAAAACAAATCCTATTTTGCAATCATTCTAACAGCGTACACGCGTAACCACGCATTCCACTAGAACTTAACTATTGAGGATAATTCTCTAACCATCAGACCATCCGTTCAACGCTGATCTAAAATTCCAAAATTTATAATCGAAATAATTCTAAATTTTTAAAATGAGCATCATAAAAGCAAAATCTACTGTGGGGACTAAGAGTATTCCATGTTGGAAACAATTTGAACTATTGAAATCTCTTCGAGAGGACCATCCAATCGTCACCAAACAACATTTAGATAACCTTACTATCGGAGGTCGATGTAAGTAATGGCATCTTCCATACCTGTTTTTTTTACAAGGGCAATGATAGTATTTTTTCTCTAGTAAAATTAAGCACTAGTTGTCAAAATGGATGTTGTTTGTATTTCAGTTAAAATTGATCAATTTCTTGGGGGTGGAGGCGATGGAAATGTATTCAAAGCAGTTGATGAATTGAGGTTGGATTTAAACCGAAATAATTTGCTTTGCTATCATCATTCTATGAGTGGTAGTGTGAGATATTATTTTTCGGTCTTTTAGCCAAGAGTACATTGCTTTGAAACTGATGAAGGAAAAAGCTAGAGGCTATTCCTTTATGGAAAGCTCTTTAGTCAAGCAGAGTGTTGTAAAGGATCTGCAATGGATGAAAGGTTTTGATAAGAGGTAAGAGGCAATAATATGAGAGTATCAATTCTCAACAGGAGAAAATTTATGGGTTATTAACTATAAAACATTTCTTTCCTTCCAGCAATATTGTAAAGATGTATTCAAACTTCGTTTATCTTGACCACATCTTCATAACATTTGAGCTACTAGGACCTAGTCTCCATGAGATTGTAGTAAGAAAAAAATATACATGCATTTGATCATGTAATAATACTTTATTGCATGTATTATAAATGTATCGGTACATATATAATACTTTGATAAATAGTGGATGTGCCCGGAGGTCAAATTATCAGTTTCAAGAGCGAAAGCCATCACATACAATATTGCAGTTGGAATCGAGTTTCTCCATCGAAATAAGATAATCCATACGGATATAAAGCCTGGAAATATTCTATTCTATGAGCCCATTTACGAGACTATAGTGGTGTCGGAAAAAGAAATTACTATCCCATTTACAAATGACATCCGGATAATTGATCTCGAGCAGTTCACTCAGGTTACTGAGGAGTATCAAAAATTCAGCCATAAAGTTACTACAAGCGAGTACCGAGCACCTGAAACTCTTCTGCAATGTCCGTGGAGCTACGTAGTTGATATGTGGAGTTTGGGCTGTACAGCGCTTGAAATCCTTACACGCAGATCCATATTCCACTGCAACAGGAACCTTGAGCAACATTTGTGTCTTATTGAGTGGACACTACAGACTACCCTTCCCGAAGAGTACGCTTTTTGTCTCAATTGAATCTAACCTTTCTAAAATTGATGCTTCTAGTAGTCGTATATTTTAAAGTTTATAAAATTATCCTTGTTTAATGCCGGTTACAGATTGGCACTGATTTCCCCGTTGAAGACTAAATACTTTGATGATCTTGGGTTATACAACCACAATCTGGAAGACGATTTTCCGTCCCTCGTGGATCGGTATCCAACACTTGTGGTAAGTTAAAAATACACAAAATAGCTGAGCAAAAAGAACACAAGTAATCTATACTCAAGTTTAACGGTTATTTTTCAGGAATATGAAAAATTAGAACGGGAAAAAGCATCAAAAGTTGCTAACAGCGCTGGTAAAAGCGAAGACTCTGAGCTTCAACGCTTTTTTCACCTCTTGTACGGACTTTTGGCAATAGACCCAGCGACTCGAATGACGGCCAGTGAATACATTGGTTGTAAGTGGTTTGAGGAGTTTCGAAAGTAAACTATGCTCTTTCTTTTCTTACACTTTCCCCGTAGTTAGACAGAGACGTTTGTATTAACTTTTTCATAAAACTTTCAACAAATGAATTTACTATGTTAAAATGAATTTTGTTTACAGTTGCTTATGAAAGCATTAGTAAGTTAATGTATTTTCAGAGTAAATAATAAATTAGACTGTTTGTAAATTAATTCTTATTTGATCCAATGAATCGTAACGCTTTCTGTAACAAATAAAGCGTATTTAATAGAAACAGAAGGGCAATAATAACCTGGCCCAGTAACTAGCACATATTAATGGAACAAGCAAAGATGGACGTTTATCCATTAGAAACACGTCCAATAGATTCTCCCAGAATGGAAAAGCCATCAATCGAAATGCACCAGGGAGTAATCAGTATTTATTTCTTTAGCCTGTATCTACAAAATAGTGCTAAGCAAATAAAGCTGTCCATGCAGACAATTATTGGACATCAGCTCGCGGAGTGTGGATACCAAAAAGTAGTCTAGGAGGATAAGATTGACGACCTCACAGGGTACAGGAGGACTGAGCGATTTCTCATCAAATGAAAAGAGAAAGCAGAGAGTTAACATAGAAAACCCCCTTTCCACTCTTGTAAAATAATAAAATAATGGAATGGGAATATAGGGTACAATAAGTTAAGCTAAAGTTTACAGATAGTATACCTACTTTCGTTCTTTATAACATGTATTGAATCGAACTACGACGCATCGTCCACCGTGCTACTATAATAATTCATTATAACATCGCAAAGGAAACGAGGCGTTTGGAGATAAATTCGAATTTACGGTGGGACAAAGTTCCGATCCCCATAATTCTTTCCCTGTAGGGCCCTCGGCTTGTAATACTTTTAGTAGGTGCATGTATTGCAAGCATGAACTGCAAAAAATTCTTACCTAACTGCTGCTACTTTACTAACCTACCTAACAACCGACCCCCAGTAAGTGGTTTAGTTACTGCATGCGTCTATGTAAGTGAAACAGGGCTGAAAAAACCCCCATAGGAAACATATACACATGGACATAAAACGACCATTATCGTATTCCTTATCCTGGAAAATGTCCATTGAGTTTTTTATCTAGCTCACACAAGCATAGAAGTCCTTGTGGGTCGAAGTCGAAGAAGAACAGTTTCCCGTTTAATTTTCTCCATAGTTGAAAACAATGAAAGAAATAAGGCACGATAATGATGCTTTCTTATCTCTTTTCATTAAACGAGTTGAAGGGTTATTTTAATTCCGTTTCTGTACTTCCGTTGGCTGAAGTGATACTGGATGAAAAAAATCATTTGATGGAACAATTTTTGTCGCGTACTTCGGCTGGAGAAAAGTACAATTGGGATTCACGCTGTCTATTTAGCACAGATACCCGTTACTACTAAAACTCGCTATATTACTGTTTTGCTCTACTCCGTATTTATGAATGCGCCTACCCAAACTACCAACCAACAATCCACGTGTACCAACCAGCACCGTATCCCATTAAGGGAATTAACTCGGATGAAAAGAAACAAATTCAGACTAGAATAGAACCAGGAACAGGCCTTGAATGCGAACATTATTACAGAAGAGATTGCAAACCTAACGGTTACTTGTTCCTCCAACTAGAAATGTTATGATTTATAATGGTCAAAATAGGAGTTCTTTTACCACTGTTTGTAAGAAAGCATCAAGTAATAGGAGTAGTATGATTAGAAGTAGGTTAAATTGATCAAGCAATAAATTAGGCAACATATTTTTAAAAACCGCATACATAAAGCAGCATAAAACAGTAGCAAGTTAGTGAAAGAGTCTACAAAGGAGTCAATCGAAGAAAGTTAAATGCTATCACAATTAACTCGCATAATCTTATTTCTGACCACCCATCATTTGTACAGGGGTGCTGAAAGCCTTTAGTATTAATATTAACTTCAGCAAACTAAATAAGTACCAGAAAAGATAAAGCATGAAATTTGAAAGTGAAGTAAGGTGGAGGTTGGTTGAGCAAAAGTAAGTGGGAGAGTCGTTTGTTTGCATGGTCCATTGCATAAACGTCCCCTCTTGATTTTTATTATTACGAATTGTAAACCTATATTTAATTCTGTATTATATATTGTACTCGGGAAATGAGAAATAATCAGAATCAGAAAATGATTCTAGTATTTCAAAGAAATACCAACTGTGTGTGGGGAAAGTACGAGAGTGTGTATTTATCCATACGACACGCTATAACTAGAAAGATTGAGAAAGTATTTCTATCTTATCACTCTACATTTTCTATAGCATTAGTAGTAGTGGTTAGAATAGTAGCTATACAGTTCTGATAGATAGAATGCTGGTTGGTCGAGTGGGATGTTTTGGGAAATGGCTATTGCGGAGCTTTAGAAGAGATTTTACGAATCCTTGGGTGGACATTTAAGAACACTTTCTTTTCCCTTGAGGTAAGTAAATAAGATGGGTAGATTGGAGTTCTATGTACTCAGTACGGGCAGTGCTTTAGTAAGTTGCTTATTTGTTCTTCAATCTCCACTTGGAATTTCAGCTTCGTATTTTATAACTAGACAGAAGTATTGTCTCCGGTCGATGGCTGGGCTGTGTAGGTTGTAGGTGTGGCTGTTTGTTTGTTTTGTTAAAGGGTATATTATTTTTAAGGATCGAATGGGAGACATGTAAACCTTTAAAAAGACGAATAGCTTTAAGTCCATTCTTTCAACGATTTTTCAGTAGAGTTTGGTTCTATGGTCGTTTGTACGATACGATAACTGCTATCACTATCATTGCATTACGTAACAGCGAACTGAAGTTAACGACCAGAGAATTCATTTGGTTCTGTAAAGGTAAGTAAGTAGGTGATTAAGCTGGCACTGAGGGGAGGTTCTAAGACTGAGGGTTTGCGTTTGGTCTCATCTGCCCATTGTATGTATTGTGTTGTACAGTCACTAATCAGTAATAAACGTACTTTTCTCTACTTTCTCCCTTCAAGCAGCACAATGCAGTGGTAAGTCAACCGATGAAATCAACCAATTGTGTAATTAAGTTGGATTTCTACACAGTTGATTTTACACTGAACAGAGTTACGGATATTTGCTAAATTGATGGGAGTAGCTTTATAGGCATGCACTAATAAGATAGTATACCACAGATGTTGGGTTCTGCTTTTAATAGTGTTAATTTCTTCTACCCTACGCTACTTACTGGATATTAAGTAACGCGTATTCATCATTATTCCTATGTCCGTTTGTAGGAATGGCAAATCATGATAACATTTAGGATTCCAACTTCAAACAACCAATTCATTTCAAGGGGTTGATGGAATATTGCATACTACGAAAGCACAAATCGGTAAGAGTTGTGGAAATACCACAGACCCAAGCCTACAGACAGAAAGTAGACAACAGATGGTACAAATTCGAATCTATTCAAGCTTAAAGTATCTTAAATCTAGAAATAGAGTATCGAGTCGAGTTTGCTATTACCAGAATAAATAATAATTTGTACTCACGTTACTTCGCGTTTCTTTGTCGTAGTAAAATAAATATATAAAATGCACAACCAAAGAAACTAAAAGCACTGGAGTATTCCTTCTCAGTTTTGTTAAGTATCGACTACCGAAGAAGTTTCCATTCTTCGACCTAAGCTTATTGTCTTTCAGGCTTAGATAGGTAAGCTAAAAGAGACCAGGAAAGAATGCCAATTTATTCCAGTGGTTAAAGAATGATTTACTCTTTAGCCTAAAGGTGATATAGTTCTTGTGAATCTAAAACTTGGACGATTTCAAACGTCTTCGATAATGTTTAACAGAGAGTGTGTGTACCAACTAGATAAACTTTAGATCGAGTGTATGCTATTATTGTATGGGCTGAAAAATGCCAAAAAAGTTCTTATTATAAGGTAAACTAGAGATATACACGGTATAATATTTATGAACGCTTTTTCTTACAAAATAATGTACAAAAAAACGCAGCAGGATAGAAAAAAAGTTTACAAATATTTCTCAAAACTGCTGAACTTCTAAATATGCTGAGGATTATAGAAAGAAAGTTGTAAATAAATAGCCCTTCCATCTCGAAACTTTATTGAGGTTCTAAAGTTACAGTATCATCTCAAGCGTGTGTTACCTTGACTGAGTTTTTAAGAAAGGCTTTCCTAAAAACCCGTCTAACTGAAGACAAAAAGAATCTTCCCCATTCGTCCTGAAAAAGATGCCCAGTCTCAGTTGCAAATTTGACAAGTTGTCATTCCTTCCTCCAAGTCACCGCTTGCGTATATTTTTTTCAGCAATTGTTTCTCCTACTTCCCAGAATATTATCCTTTTTTCAACATTCTTCACGTCACCTCTGTCCATTTATTTCGTCTTCTTAAAACCTAATACCTCCATGAGTTTACAGCTGCAGCTATTGCTAGACTAAACGTACCACGTTAAGTTCAATACAAAGAGAAAGTAAGCATATAATATAATAATAAAAAATAGCATTAAATCTAAATCCATTAAGGATTGTTTAGCTAATGGCTTACAGTATATTCTACTGAGACAAGGAAGTGGAAGCCTACTCTGCCTGTGCATATAGCACACGGATGCAGAATATATAATAGACAATCCTAAAATAAAGCCAAGACCAATTTAACCCATGGAGTAATTTAAAAGCAGGGCAACAGTGTTGAAAAAGACTTAACCAAAAGATTACTTTGTGGTCGGTTGGGTGGCTATGGTTGGTGGATCAGAACCACCAAGAAGAGCAGCAACTGTACTTTTCTTAAGATCTTAAGCCAGAGATTCCAGCTTTGTATTCTTTTTCCTTACCTTACTCCTTTAGAGTAGTATTGGCTGGTGAAAGCCAAGAGAAGGAAGTATGGTATAAAATTGGCTAAGAAAACTAACCCTTGCGGATGTATTTATTGTCTAGAATAAAGAGGAGATTCACCACAAGTAAAACCAGATGGTTTACCAAGACCACAGTACAATATAGAATAAAATTAAGATGAAGAGGGGTGAAATTCGTAGGATTAACCACATGTATGCTTACAGTACAGTCCGTTGACTACGAGGTATAATAAATTAGAGCCTATACTCAACATTTCCACACTAGTTACTACATTATAGAACAAAAAATATTAAATAGACCGTCGTAGTGAATTATGTACTACATTACATGAAAGAATTAAGAGAAAAGGCTGAGCAGAGAGATACTTGAAGAAGTAGAGTTCATAGAATTCTACAATCGATTTCTCATCTGGAAAAAGAGAACTTTTCTCCAAAAGGTCGACGATACAGCAACCAATGTAGTACAATGCTTGAAGTTCAGTTTATAAAAAGAGACTACCGAGTTGTAAAAAGTGAATATCAAGGAACAGACTTGGAGGAAGCTGGAGACTGAGATTTGGGACTTCATATGGAAATGGAAATTATACCTAACATTTTGGCTTCCGCTGCTTTACTTTTCTGCTTTTTGTATTAGTACTTGTACTTTTCTTCTTAAGCTAGGGGGAATAAACCTGCCTCTTGTTCTTCTTCCGTCTCTCTCTTTGTATGTAATTTCGCATAAAAAAAGTCAGAGGCATGACTCTGAATAAATGGTCTTGCTGATCGGCCTAATGTTGAATGAATTGGTCTGGGTCTCTATTTTTTGCCTACTAAATAGAATTGTAACAGGATGAAGTCAATCTGAAGACTTCAGTCAGGGAAAAGCCTCAAGGGACATGAGAAATGTGATCTCCTATATATTCGCATATTGCTTACGAGTTCTGTAAACAGATAGGGACTGGATACAAAGACGGAAACATATTGCGTGCAAAGGCTACATAGTCTAGATGAGAAGTAATCGAAACAGTGCCATGAAAATTAATTGGGTTCGACGATAAAATCTTCCTATACTTGGCCATCTCAAGTTTTACTTCAGGGCTTTCTTTCAATTTAACTTCATAATAAATCAAGGTCTTATTTCTATAGATTCAATCAAAACAAAGTTATAGACTGTAAACTCTACATATATTTTGCAACAACGAAATGGCGTTTTCTGGCCATGGGTTTATTTTTTAATTCAATCAGACATTGTTTATTTGAAAGAATTTGCAATGTCGTGGCCAAGGCCAAGTCGGCTTAACTCTTTTGCCTTATGCGTAAACCTTAATCTAAATTTTAATGAAAAAGGGAATTGAACTGCATGATAGTTTAAATTGAATATTCAATCATTCCTTCCATATTTCTTGTGAGAGAATAGGCCTTACAGAACATTAAGGTAATTTGCCCACAGCTTTTGATTCATAGTGGGGTAGTGGCTGTATGATAAAGAAATTAATTAGTTGGATAATAATTGTTTTGCATGACATTTTTGTTTTAAGATAAATTAATTAAAATAGTGAGAATTCTGTTAAGGAATTCTGAGAGATGCTGTATTTCCACATAAAAGCGGTATCAAACAGTATAGAATGGTGTATAATAAAAGGAAGAATTGACGACAAAATTCGATGGAATTCCGATTAAAGATTTAAAACTAGAGAAGAGAGATGAGACTATCAATAGGTAGCTGAAACTGGGTTGAGTTTTGTCTCAAGTTTGAGTGGTTTTCATTCATTCTGTCCTGAGTGTTAATATTTACTCAAGAATGCCATGAACATCAACAAGGTACGGCAACATTTAGCTCAGATTTAGGCACCATTCACCCTGCTAGTAGTTAATGATATTTGGCCAGAGACTCAACATGGAATCCTTTGTAATTGGGGATACAAGGGGAAATTGCTTTGATGAAATTGTTTGAAACTTATACGGATTAAACTTTAGGACTATTTTGAAAGGGGTTTATACAATTTTAGAACTTGAACAAATAAATCAAAACTGGTTTAAATGTACTCAACCTGGCCGATGACTTCCGAGTACAATTTCTGAAAAGAGAAAGTTTTTATTCTCTTTTCTTTTATTACGGTTGTTAAAAAAATCGTCTGTTAATTAATTTTATTTGTACAGTTAGCTTCAAAAGTTCTTACACATGGATTTTTAACTTCTAAATATTCAAAAGATTGAAATCAATGACCATCAGTTTGAAGCCTTTATCAAAGTCTGCCCTTGTTAGAAAAATTTGTGTTTCCTTAAAAATAGTACGTTATTTTTTGCACTCTGAACAATTATTAAGAGGTGTAAACCTTTTTATGTGAATGCACTTTCACTGTCTGTCCGTTCGCGCGATAACTCTCGAATGGTTTAACTGTTTCAACTTCTGTTTTCCGATTTTAGTTATTGAGGTTAAGGTAGGAAGTAAATTTGAAGATGAGCGATTTCGATCACACCCCTCAAGGTCAAAGGTCACAGGTCACCAAAAGTTTAATTAGCAACCTCTGTCAAGTGGGGTGTAATTTTAAAGCCATTTGCTTGTAGACTTCAAAACGCTACTTTAAATTGTCCTGTGACCTTTCGTTACCGCGCGGCAAGGTCAAACGCCAAATATTCGAATTTCTCGATCGCGCTTTTTGCTAACAGTATCTAGAAGGTCTCAATAGAACAAATTAAATGCTGTTTAGGACGGGTGACATCGGGTGAAAATTCGTTACCGCGCGGCAAGGTCAAACATCTAATATTCACATATCTCGATGGCATTTGTTTCTAAAAGCATCTACAAGATCTCAATCGACATCAAGTTTAAACTACGGAAACACCGCGCGCTCACTCCGCACACACCGCGCGCTCACTCCGCACACACCGCGCGATTACTTTGCACACACTGCGCACACACCGCGCACGCAAAATGACATGTAATGTTTGTTTACACCTCTTCGTTACATGCGTTTACAATGGTTTATTTTAAAAGAAATGTGAAGCTAGCAATAACGTTAGTAAGAACAAAATACGTGATTTAGTCAAGTAAAAGAATGTCGCTCATGTTTTACATGGTGTTTTTGTATGTTTCAAAATTCATAAAACGTGGCATTGAAGTGGAGAAACTTTCGGTTTTTAGCCCAGTCAATTGGGCTTATTTAGCCACGCAATCCGTCTGTGTGTCTGTGTGTCCGTTCGATAACCGTAAGCCAGCCCGATCGGACCATGCAGTGACATGTGGGGGTTAAAATGACCCCACTGGCCTGAAATTTCGAAAAAGATTGTAATTCAACGTTTGTTTAAAAGTAACAAATAAGCTATAGTTCTTACTAAAATCCAAAGTTTTAGGGAGCCGTGGGGGTCAAAACGACCCCCACAGGCCAGAAATTTCCAAAAGTATTGTTTCTCTACTTTTATTCAAAAGTAACAAATAACAGCTTCTTTTTACTAAAATCCAAAGTTTTAGGGACACATAGGGGTCAAAACGACCCCCACGGGCCTGAAATTTCAAAAATATTGTTCTTCTTCTGTTCAAAAGCAACAAATGATAAAATTATTTGTACTACAATCCAAAGTTTTAGGTACCCGTGAGGGTCAGGTGAGGGAAACAAATAACGGAATATGTTGGCAAAATCCGAAGGTGTAGGCACCCGTGGAGGTCAAAACGACCCCAACCTTTATGAAATTCGGAAAAATTATGAATCTTATTAGTTTGGTCATAAATAAGCAACAACTATAACATTACTTTTGCTAAAATCTGAAGTTTCAGGTACCTGGAGCATCATCGAGTGACAAAATTCGTTTTTTAAAAAAGAAAACAAGCGTTAAAACCCTTTGGTTCTGAAGAAACCAAACGAAAAACGTAAAATGGAACGGATAAGGGATAAAGTAATCAGAAACTGTAAGCAGTAAACAAGTTTACGTTGTAACTTTAGATTGAATAATGATTCAGTCAAGTGTATAGTACAGCACCCGTAGGTTATATAAATTGACTGGGCTAATATAGCTGCTTGGAGGAAGTTTTTAATTTACTAAGTGAACTTCGAGTATAAAATAAAAATCATAAATTACTTAATTCACGAATGGCTTGAAGAAATGGCTTTGTTTCCCATTCTTTTGGAACGTGGTTTATGGTGAAAGAAAGCGGATGTGGAAAAATTATGGCTGTGCAGACAATAGGCAATCGCAAGTTTTTAGCCAAAGAAAAAGTATTAGATACGTTTTAACTTCAGTAAAAGAATATACTGCAATGGTGTTGCAGAAAACTTTTGAAATAACATATAATTTATTGTGTGATGTAGAATTGAGGATTTTAAAATGCAGCTTACTATTATTAAAGGGGGAAATAATACAAGTTGATAAAACAAAGGTAAGCCTTTTCGCTGACTTTTGGTCTTCGCAGATAAAAACTCTATTACATTTCATAATTTCTAGAATTTCAAAGTTATCTGTATTTTGGAGCAGGCCTGAATATTTATTTTATGTACAAAAAGGAGACAAATCTTCGCAAAACCACATCGTACGTTTACAAGGCGGAAAAAAGCTATAACTACTGCTACTACCATAAGGTTCAGAATTCGTTAGACGGTTACAAATTATGTAGAACGGATTGTACTGTTAATTTAGTTTAATTTTAGTTGGAGAAAGAGGTAATCTTTCAGCAGAGAAGCAAACGCCTGCCACACCGCCGAGTTAACAAACTGGTGAGAAGTTCTCGTTAGTATAATTAAATTATCTTCATACAACAGAGAGCACAGTTTACAACACTTGTTAACCTGTCTGGCCAAATTCACTTCATTACTTGTAGTTGGCTTGCCTTGAGAATGCAAAATTATTCCCACTGTCAAGCATCTTCATTCAATTTCTCTAAGATTTGCGTATACCCTCTCCCTTTCTTTAACTTATATATTTTTAAATGAGACAGTAGGAAAACTCTTAGCCCTTTACAAACGAATATAACGGAATTAACTTTATTAGCAAGAAGAGTGAAAGGGAGCTTTCACTTTCTAAGTCTGGTTGAACCATCTAAGAAATTGGCTTGATAAACCTTTACAAAATATGTACTTAAGAAAGGGTGGTCTTTTGCAGCTTTATTTTACTTCTGGGAAAATTAACAGTTGGCAAGTTACAAGGACTTACTTAACTTAGTATATAGTGCAGTTTATATCAGTATATGTATGCAGTATATCAGCCTTGATCATTACACTTAGGTCTACTATTATTATGCAAGTAAAGTTAAGGGAACAAATCCAAGACAATCTGTGTCATAAATAAAGAAGTAAATTAAATTACATATGAGAAGGAGGAAAATAAATTTATACTATCTGCAATTTAGTACAAGCATTAGGCCTTCTAGCAACAGTATTAAGGAAGCAATAACAGTAACCGCTCTTAGAATATTGCAATTTTACACCATGAACGTGCTACATGGTATGTAAAATTGTATTTAATATCCTTAATAATTAATGCCCCTTTCTCTCTACTTTCCATTGCTAAAATGGTAGCGTAGTAGCAGAGCTAATTAGCTACGCAGTAGCTATGATCAAAAGTAGAGTTGCGGTAGTAGGATAAGTAGCCAGCGGGCTAATAAAGCATGTTTTACGGTAAACAAGTGACTTATTGGGATCGGAGTTCTCCAGCTAACATGACTACAGCATGAGCTAGGCTAGTTATCGTCACTTGAATAAGTCGCATGTTCTTAAAAATATTACCATTGTGGGTTTAACTAATGCAGGCAGGATAGGGTAGAGTAGTATTGTATCAAATTATTGCTTGTTTAATTGTTCGACAACCATAATACTTTTTGATGGATGCATTTAGGGAAACATAGCATGGGACCCCCAGCATGTCTGTGTTAAATTACTAACTATGAACAGAGAAAGCAAGTAATTAAGTACAAGTTGTATGTTGCATGAGGCAGGATGAACAGCTTTTCGTTTTTGCAAATTTCCCTACGGCAGCCGTTAAAATGAGATATGTACGGAACATGTGGTAATTTTAATGGTTTACAGATGGTAACAATTATTTTCCTTATTCCACAGCTTTAGTAAGTACATTAAGTGCTGTACTAGGTACAGTAACAGTAACGTTCGAGGGTAGTCTCCTTGTTTGTTTTCGAACGCTAGTTTTAAAAGGTTCATATATGTTTGTATTTTATTTGGTACAAAGTGCAATGTTTCGACAACGGTTACACGTAGGTGATCTACTAACAGTAGAACATTTTTTCTGTGACTAGAGTATTGCATGCAAAAATTCCATCAGAAGTCTAGGCGTCAAAAATAATCAGTACTTTGCAGTGCAGTTTGCGAAGCAATTTATTTTATAAAAAGCTTTTTAAACAGCTAACATTACACTACAATAGACTTCAGGATACTGCTTGTCTGTATGAAGCACGCTAACGGCATCAATTAATATAATAAGAACTCCTGCTTGCAATTTTGTGATTGTATTTAGAATAGAAGTAATAGCTGAAACCGCAATGTTTGTCAGCTCAAGGATATCGAAGTAATATATAGTGCATGTTACCTTGCGAAAAAATCCATTGTTCTATTGTAAGGCAACAGCCCAACTGCAGTTTGAGTTTAGTCAAGTCAACAGTAATAGGAAGCATATACTTCAATTCATGAAATTTCAAAGCATGTCATCTTTTAGAACATGGCTTTTAGAATTTAGAATTCGTAGATTACGGTAACAAGTTATAACCACAACTAGTCTCAAATTATTGAGGACCGTTTGTTCACTGCCCTCTTCGCAATAAAACAAATTAACTTCCAAATTTCTCAAAGTTTTTCTTGCAAGCTGATGGCTCTTTTTACGTCATGCCGTTCTACTATCCTCTTGGTCACAAGTTTAGGAGGCAATAAATATGAAAGGATTGGTATAGATGGACAGAATCATGGCTAGAGTACTTTAAAAGAAACAGAAGAGAGGATGCATGCTTGTGGCATGAATATAGCAGGTAAATATGATACAAAAGGATCGGAATACATCAATTCGAGTTCACTTCAGTAGATTTAATTCAGGAAAAGCGAAACTCGTTGAGGTTTAGATTTCTTATGGTTTATTCGCAGGGCTTTATCCATCCGCATGCATCAGCCAAGCCCAGCCTTTCTGCCTGTCATTCCTGGATAGGGATTCTAATGGTTGAATAGTTCAAAGTTCTCACTTATTTTCGCCGTTTCATCTTAAAACTTTGTTCCAACTCCCCAAACCATAATACCATGAGAATGATCAAAAGGGGACTTATACCTTCTGTCTTTGTTAGCCTGGTTCCGTCCCATATGCAGTGACAAGTATTGGGATGGGAACTGAAGGACCCAGTAGGATCTGCTGACTAGCTGGAGTTTGCAGAGAACCTTTTGTTTTTTTAAACCATTATGTTAATAGGACCTCCTTCCTCCCACTCTCTAGATATCTTCATTTGCATCCTTTTGTTAATTTTGTCAAAAGGACGTAACTGAAAACTGCTATAACTTTTAGAAACAGCACGTTCTCCTTTATTATAGAGCTTTCTTGCCTTGCTTACTTAGATTTTTATTTCTAGAGGAAATCTTCGTTAAGTTGGGGGTTAACTTAGAACTGCAATTGAATTAAGGCAGAATTCTGAAATAAGGAATGGATATGACTGCAAAGCTCCTAATTGTTTGGTAGATATATACTTGCATAAATAATAGTTGAGTAGCGTAAATGCTTCTAGCCTTTTGGAGATATTTGCCTAATGTAAATAAAGAAGGTTTAGTTCAATACGAAGTAGGATTTTGCTTAAGAACCCGTAATATTTGTTGTTTTTTACTCGAGAATACAGGATTATTTTTCCTAGTCTCCTTTACCTCTACAAAGTAAAGTCCCTTATGTTCAGAGATGCTAAGTCGTATGTGGTGCTTTAGTAGTAACATTTTGCAAAGAGAAATCTCATTTGTTCAGGGAAAGACGATGAAATACGGTCACAAAGAAATAAAAGGTTTCTGGTCTTGATACCTCAACAATAGAAAGAAGTCTCCTTTCCTTGCACAAAAGCAGGGGTTTTGTTTTTAATGCTAAAACACTCTGTTGGTTTGGATAGCTTAAGCTCCGCTATATGCTAAAGTTGGTTTTTAGAGACAGAATTTTGTGAGACAGATGAATATTATCTGTTTAAGGTGAGTTAGTAAAACTCCTTGTCGGCAGTAGTGATAACACGATTTATGGTTAAAAGGATTTGAAAAGAACACAGTACAACTTTATATTATTTTACCGTATTTCCCGATTTAATTCCCGTAGGGAATTATTTTTTCAAACTCCGATTTGCCGTGGGGAATTAAACCGGGGGGGGGGGGGATTATTTCGTGGTGGGGAATT
>JAQFZX010001577.1:0-27607 GCA_034682405.1 Hydroisotoma schaefferi | reverse complement strand
TATTCAAATGACAAACCTCTGGTGATGTTATGGGCAGTGCCCAAGAAACATTAATAAACTCATACTCATACTCATACTCATACTCATACTCATATTCATAATTTATTGTGTTTTCTTTTCTGATATTAAAACATTTTGTTTAACATTTAGTAGTGTTGAGTGTTGACTGATTATTTTAATGTTAATCTCTTTTACAATACCAAGCACATAAGTTGCATATTTTCAGTACTAAATAATAAGATTTATTGTAGGTAAAGCATAATACCATTGTGGAAAACGATTAGGTGTTATTGTACAAAGAATCTTACAGGCACTACTACTTTACAACACAATAAATACTTAAGTAACTAGCAAAGTACAGATGCTACAAAAATTTTAGGTTGAACAGCAACTATTTATTCTACAACTTCTGCTAGTTTTTCTAAAAAACCCCCGCAAAGGAGGAAAAGCTAATTAAAAATTACATCAAAATAAGTAACACGTGAACTCTCCTCTATTATCTTAAAACAATGTTTCAAAACTGTTAATCCCTTTTGACATAATCACGCCACACTTTATTTGGTACCTCAACAATCATAAGATTACTAGAATAATACCTTTCTTCTCATGAAAATAAATATATTAGTAGAGTTAATCTACTCGTAGCTTGAAACTACACAGACAGATACGGTTGACATAGTATGTCAGTTTCTCAATGGCAAAACATTATGCTATAACTTGATTAATTTAAGATTCCATATCTTCTTCAGATCTTTGGCTACTGAAATATGAAACCAACCCACCAAACTCACTATCTGACGGAGTTGGTTCATCCTTCGAGTGACCTGTTAAATTTGAAAGGGGGTGAGTAAGGGGAGATCCCCGTCCAGTAGGATTACCCTTAGATTCCTCTTTAAAAGGTTCACTGGACCTGTAAAACAATAATATACTGAGTATAATAATAATACCGTTTAATAATTAACAATGTAGATATATTACTGACCGGAACTCAAAGGGTGAACTTTGAAACAAAGGCTGAGGAGGTTGAGATTGTGAATGAGGAGGCAAAATATTATACGGAGGATATGGTGAAGGACCACCGAAGAATCTTTCAGGAGAACCCTGATGTGGTAAAAGACCAGCGGCAAGAATTCCGGGAAGTCCAACTGGTTGATGTTGTCCAGGAGGCATTCGATACATCCCTTGTCCATGTGGAGAATCCCGTTTGAAATGCTGGAATGCTTGAAGTGGGGAAGTGTTTAGATTTGGTATTCTTAATGGCGGAGGTGAGGGGTAACCGGGTCTAGAATTATTTAGCATTTTTACGATATATTTACAGAACTAAGTAAAAAATATCTCTATAATGTTTACCTAATCGGACCATGTTGAGACATAAAAGGACCACTATTTAGAGGAGGGGGTTTTCCTATCGAATTTGGAGGACCTCCAGAATTTCCATATGGTGGCGGACCTGGATTCCGGATCCACATTGGATGAAAAGGTCTAAATTCATAGTACAAAAAATTAAATTAAATAGCACTCGTATTCCACATTGTGGACTAAATTCAATAAAAGGTTAAATTCATCGGTTTCATACCGCATGGCTGGGTTTCCTTGATATAAAGTTGGGTTCGGAACCCTACTGATATCTATAGGTAGACCCTGAGGCAATCCTTGCGGGGGCATTCCACCATGGGACTGTTGAGATGGTGGAGGTATTGGTCTTATTGACGACGCATGGCTTATTGGCGGTGTAATCGCAGACTGCTTCATTTGGGAAGAGCTCAGAGAGCTTGGTGACGCTGATATTCCTTTCTTGGAAGATGGGGATGTGATGACTGGAGCTGCTGAGATTTGTGAGAGGGAGGAGGTGGACTGGGGGATGCCAGATAATAAAGCTGCCTTTGACGTCGGAAGAGTAATTTGTGGGGGCGGAAGAGTAGGAATGGAGAGAGGCGAAATACCGGATCCTAAACTTACTGGAGGGATCACTGGTGGAATAACCCTTACAGAACCTAGGGAATTCCCGGAAGAAGTAGGAGGTGGCGGTAAACCGGGATGTGGAGGCAACAATTTTGATTGTTTTTTCGAATGAGATTTCGGCTGACTTTCAACTCCAGAACCGGCTGGAGGGACAACGCTGGGCGTTTTATTTTTTAAAGAATTCCTTCCTAACGCTTTTGCTAATGCTGGAGGTATGGGTGGTGCTGGAACAGGTTTACTTAACGCCATTTCCAGTTCCAATTTTGAATCCTTCGTTGGTTTATTCAAGACTTCTACGGGTTGGGAAATAGTGGGTATTGTCGTAGGGATTAGTGGAGGTTTGATCAGCAGCTCTTCTGGCTCTTTAACTTTTTCATGGTCATCCGCTGAATTAGAATCAGAAGATGGTCCTGTAGAGGAAATCTTGTTTGTCGAAGGTGTTGTAGACTGTTTCTGCTGGGCTGCATACATTGCCGCTTCACGCTGATTAGCAGCTTTAATTTCCTCAGCAAGCCGCCTTGAAGTTTCAGCTTCATCGTCGTCATCGCTTGATATCCTAAGCCATGGAAAATATTTTGTAGCTACTGACATGAGATACGCATAATTATTCTCCTATTCATACCTTCTTTTAGGTCTGATATTCCCATCATCATCTGACTCTCCTGAGTCAAGAATGTCCTTGAAGTTAATCTTTCTGCCCCGAGTCCGTCGTTCAACGTTCTCCTCTCCACCTTTCTTTCTACCAGACTAAGGATTGAAAAAACGTTGAAACAATATGAAACAATGAAATATGCTGAGAATTTTTGAGAAAACAATAAAACAGCCCGTTGCAGTGAACGTAAAGGTAGCAAAAGTGAACTGGTAAATAAATTTATTACGCAAAAGCAATTAAAAGAATAGTTAATATACAACATATTAGAATCAAAACTACACAACTACAATAGTAAATCAAAGCTTTTTAGGGGGTAAATACGCAAACTTTCTCAGATCGACTTTAATAGCCTTCGAATTATTATTAGTAAGTTTATTTTTAAGTGAATCTTTAGATTTACTCACACTGCTCCACGCACGATCAACGTCATCTTCATCTGTTTTACGTCTTTTCTTCTTTGAAGAACCTCCCTTCTTAATCTTACTAGGGCTAGCACCAAGAAAGAATTTTGTCAGATGGGTACTTTTAGGTGGTGGTTTCTTCTTTTTTCTTTTGCCATATGTCTCGTCATCAGATTCCGAAGGAGTTTCTTCCTCCTCTTCAGATTGTCCTGATTGCCATTTATCTCCGCCCTCATCGTCATCTTCTTGATCACTTTCATCATCTACGAAAAATCATTAAAGAAATATAATGTGTCGTACAATCAAGTGGCAGTGAGACCCAAGAAAAACTTTAAAAAACTGGATGAAGCCTACATGAAACACGAGCTTTTCTTCTTCTGGTAGAGCGACGCACAGTCCCCACATCAAGATATTCTTCTTTTCTTCCGTATTTCCCTTTTTTGCCTTTATCCCTAGATCTAACCGCAATCGAGTCATCCGAGTCATCCCTATCTCCAGACCACTCGGATTCATCCTCCTCTCCAGCAGCATCCTCTTCCATATCTTCATCGTCTTCATTATCCGAGCCCTTAAAGTCCTCATCAGAATTATCTTCGTCCGTATAGTCATCCAAATCTCTAAAACTACGTTTCTTCTTCTTATTGGCTAAAGATTTTGACTCTTTCCTTCGCAATCTTTCTTTCTCGCCTAGGAGTTCTTCGTCCGTCTCATCTTCTGCGTTTTGCAAATGCTTTTCATAAGCTTCATTTTTTCCACCATGCTCAGGCTCCTCTTCCACTTCAGCAGCTTCTTCAGGTAGTTCCTCCAAATTTTCTTCATTTTGTTCCCCATTGATATTTATTGGTACGTCAAGTTCTTCAGCTTCGTCATCCGAGGCACGGCACGCTGAATTAATCATATCGTCATACTCTTTATAGTCAAAAGTTTTTGCTGCGCGTCGAGCACGAAGCCTGTACATTGGCTCATCTTCTGAATTTTCATTGCTTGATCTATCATCAGAACCAAACCCATCAGATTTATCATCGATAAAGTTCTCGTTGTCAGACAGTTCCTCGTCGGATAATATCCTTCTTCGTCTATTTTTCCTTTCTGAAGGTGAAGAATGTTTCCTCTCCACGGCTTCTTCCATTTGCTCTTGCTTGTCCGGCAGTACATTATTTAAGCTAATTCCTACATAGGCTAAGCGCTGCTTACGAAGAATTTCGTTCTCCCGTCGTTTATAAAGCTTGTCGAACTCGACAAGATTTTCATTCAGCTTGTCAATAAGCATGTTCTAAATTTAAAAAAAATAGTTTAAATAGTAAAATAGTATTCACAGAATTGTAACGAACTCCCAGTTTTCAGTAACAACTTACGTGCTGACAAGGTGGGCAAAACCATTCTCCTTCAGGTATTACCCAAAGCTGCGGTCGGAGGCATGACGCATGATAGCCTTTATCGCACTTGTCACACAGTAATATCCATTCCGGATGATCCCCTTTACTGCATTTCATACAGCCAGTTTCTTCCTCCTTGTCGACCTCACCTACATATACAACAAAACAAAAAGGATAAAGGTAAAATATCAAACTTAATAATATGTATGTACTCGAACTTGGTGTCTTCAAATCTTCATATTTTCCTTTACCTCTTTTGGCAGTGCGAGCGTGTCTAGAAGGGCCAGCGTCCCCATCTTCCCCGAGATCAGACTCAGGAGAAAATTCGTGATCAGATTCATTGAAAACCAGCTTTTCTTCTTCTTCCTCGTAATGATACTCTTCCTCATCTTCCACTGCTTCACTGTCCTCATCAGAACTGGACGTCGCCCAAGGATTACCTGCTCTATGTCTCCCGTTCTTTGATCGCTTTTTCCTCTTCTTTTTCTGTTTTTCCACTTCATATTCCTCGCCTTCGTCTTCTTCACTTGCATCAGAATCAGATGGGCTAGGGGCATAGTCTGCGTGAGTGGTCTTGGATTTGGAGGATTTAATAGGACTTTTCGAGGGCACATTTTCTTGGCCTTTCAATTTAGCCTTCTCTTCTTGTCTCTTTTGCTTTCTGATCTGAGCCGCTTTCAACTGAGCAAGCCTTTCTTCTTCTAATTGCCTCCGCTCTTCTTCTTCTTTTAATCTTATCTGAGCGATTCTGCGACTGGCTCTTACAGGTCGATCATCTGAATTTCCATTTGTTTCCACCAACGCTTGTGGAGGGACCCCGAGTTTTGCAACTTCTCTCATGCCTCTTGGACGGCCTCGACCAGCTCCTGACTTTCTTTCTCCAGTTTGCTGTTGAACTTCAACTGGTTTGTCAGCCTTTGGAACAGGCTTTACTTTCTTTTTTCTACCCCTTTTCTTAGGAGCTGGTGGTGCTTCTACGCTTTCTTGACTATCTTCATTGCTTGATGCAGACTCCGAACCGGTTTCTCCAACTTTTGATTTGTTGTTAGACTTGCCCACACTTCCTCTTCGGCCACTTTCAACTAAAACCTCATCATTTCCACCTTCATTTTGAGCCCCTGAACCATCTCCTACAATTTGCATTACTTCTTCTTCAATCGCTTCACCTACAATTGGATTGAATGGTGCTGCTTCTGCTGAGGTTGCTGGTAAAGTTTCTTCAGACTTAGAGATTTTAGTATCTTCAAGCTTAGGGATTTTAGTTTCTTCAAGCTTAGGGATTTTAGTTTCTTCAAGCTGAGGGATTTTATTTTCTTCAAGCGTGCACATTTTATTTTCTTCAAGCGTGGAGATTTTACTTTCTTCAAGCGTGAGTATTTTAGTTTCTTCAAGCTTGGGGATTTTAGTTTCTTCAAGTTTAGAGATTTTGGAGACTGCTTCGATGTCTTCACTCGCCTTAGTCCCAGAATCAGAACCATTTCCGTCAATTTGCATTACCTCCTCTTTAATCGCTTCCTCTATAATTGGATGGAATGGTGCTGCTTCTGCTGAGATTTCTGGTAAAGTTTCGTCAAGCTTAGAGATTTTGGAGACTGGCTCTTTGTCTTCACTCGCCTTAGTCCCAGAATCAGAACCATCTCCGTCAATTTGCATTACCTCCTCTTTAATCGCTTCCTCTATAATTGGATTGGATGGCACTCCTGCTGCTGAGATTGCAGGTGAAGTTTCTTCAAGTTTAGAGATTTTGGAGACTGACTCGATGTTTTCACTCGCCTTACGCTTAAGAGAAACTTCGGAGGATGTACCATCACAAGATTGTCCCTCACTGATAAGAGCTGATATGGGTAACTTATTATCCGAAGATGCATCGGAACATTTGAGAGCAGATGGATGAGTATCACGATCCTCAGTTTCTACGTCTTCGTCTTCGTCTTCTTCTGATGAAGTTCCATAGGAAACCAATCCAGAAAGTAAAGATGATTTCTTTTTCTCTTTACCTTTATCAATAATTGGATCATTGCTGCTTTGCACAACGGTTGACAGTTTTTCTGAAGAATCAGTGAGGTCGTTTTCATTTTCATGATTATTTCCTTGCACATTTGATGAATTAGGTGAAGGTGATGTACTGGCAGCTATGCCTGGCAGCGTTGACTTATCAATATCCAGATTCTCTTCAATTTTAACGCCGGGTTGATGAAACTTTGATGCTTTATCATGCTGTACGTCTCCTGTTTCTGATCTTTCAACAGGTTTTTCTGATGAAATTGTTAGGTTATTCACAGTTATTTCAGAATTCGTAGATGTTTCCTGTGCCTCACAGCTGGACAAGCAAGAACTTCTGAGCTGCTCCTTTTCATCAACATGGATTTTTTGACACGAAGTGGAACTTTCTTTAGCATGTTCGGTGTTTGAAGTTTGCATAATTAGGTGGATATCCTTTTTTGAATTGTAGCATTCTTCAGCAGAATTATGATTTTCTTGGTTCGCAGTGGCAGAAAGCAATACTGGAATAACTTGTATGTGACATTCGACAATTGTATTATCAACTACCTCTTTGACTACGACTTTTTCAACATCTGCACTTTGACTACCTTCGTCAGTACTTCCACAAACCCACGCACTCGATTTGGTTATTGGTGATTCTTCAATGGACAGCTGAACATTACCAGTTTCGTCCTTTTTATCGGTCACCAATATATTACTAGATGGTGTTTTAATACTTTTGTCTGCACTATCTTCTTTAGTAATAATTTCACTCTCCAATTTTTCAACAGCTGTCCTATCCAAGGTATTATCAACTTTTGAATCATTAGTTGATGCACTACACTCTGAATCTTCCCCCAAATTAATCTTTGCATTACTGTCTTCATGATATGACGCCAATTCACTTTTCAAAATTTTCACGTTGGCTTGAACTACTAAGTTTTCCTTAACTGGTTTAATACATATATCACTGCCACTACCGGAATCGTTCGACTTAGTTTTAATTTCCATTTTAACATTTTCTGAGATACTTTTATATTCTTCTGGTTCAGTAGGATTTTCAATCTTTGGAGAATCTTCAAGTTTACTTGGAAGCTTCATGGAAGGATCATTGCTAGCCTTAGCTTTAACCTCTTCTTTAGGTTTCACCGAATCCTTAACAGGAGCTGTTCTTTTGTTTTCTAAATCATCTTCAGCTAATTTTTTATCGACTTCACCAGCAATTAACTCATCGATTGCACCATCTGAGTCTGACTCTTCACTTTCTTCCATTTCTTCTTCATCGTCCAATTTTCCAGTGTCTAATAGTATCCCATTAGTTTCTATTTCTTTCTCGTTTGAGTCCTCATCAACTAATACAGTCTCAACTTCTGGTCTTTTAACATCTCCTTTCTGAAGTTTAGAAATTAATTCACACATTTCCTCCCGAGTCGAGGCAACCATTTCCCAAGTTTCGTCATCCATATCTTCTCTATACACGCGAAGGTTCGCATCATTATCAACTTGATACCAATAAACTTGTCCTTCACAGTCTCGACCTGTTGAAATCCAAATATGGACACGTAATGCAATCCAAGGGAATCTCATAAATAATTTTTACTGATTCGTTTAAGCTTGACCAAATAATTTACCCAAAGGAATAAGCCTAAGATCACCGGCAGGTAACTTGTTGACTTCAGACTTAAACTTTACATTGTGATCGAACTGAGCCTCTAGGAGATTCTTAAGAATTCTTAATTTTGTCTGAAGTTTAGCTTTCTTATAGCCAAACCTTTCTATTTCCCACCCATCTTGACTGCAATACGAATGACCAAATTTCGCTAGAGATCTTTCCCATTTTTCTGGATGAATATTTTTGTACACTCGACGAAGCAGGGTAATATGAAGTTTCACTAAAGGTTCTGGAACTAAGAAACCAACCAAATAATATAAACACCAACGTCAAGCAATATAAAAGATTCCATTAGATTCTACAGCTCATAAAAACAAACATCAAATCTTACCAACAACAGTATTCTCCAACATAATTTGGAGATCATCAAACGGACATTCTTCTAATCTAATGAGCTGCCCAAACTTTTCCAGGAAAGAGCAAACTATTGCAAAATTCGGATCATCAAGCATTTCTCGGTTTGTTTTATTATTCAGCACAGGTTTCGCAGTTCCTGATTTATCCAACTCCATTTCTACATCACCACCCATGGCATCTTCCACAACAGTAGAATCCATATCTGAAGCTGATGCTGAAGAATATATAGATAAGTTGTCTAAAACTACAAAACAGTAAAAATAAGTCATAGAAGAATGCACAAACTTATCATACCCATATTTATAAACCACTTACCTCTAAAATACACTAAAAATAATTACAAAATCTTCATTTTTGAATTCTTCAAATGCATAACTCCCAAAGCTTCTCATGTCCTCATGTCATCTCCACCAAACAAGTGCAACATCCCTCATTACTTTTTATATTGTACAGAAATCTGAAAACAAGAAAAGTTTATCAATTAATTCCACCCAATCTTACTCTTTTAAAACGCTATAATTTGCAATAAAAACATCCCCAAACTAATAAACTTCCCTCCCAAACCAATTACCACTTTCTTTAACTTCTTCACACCGATTTGTTTACAAACAACTTTCCCTTTCAAAAAACCCAATAAAACAAACTACCCATTTCCTCCATCCATCCATCTTCTTTACCCTTTTTAAACCAATCTTTTTACAAACAAATTACCCAAATCCTTTCAACTTACACAATCCAAATTGCAAATACTACTAACCCTTGCAAATACGCCAATTTATTGACAAAATACTAAATACTCGTCTTAAAAAACTAGTTTTTAAAAAAATTCATAAAAAAAACTATTAATTTTTGACATTCGGTTCTAAAAATCCGGGATTCACCTGCTGTCTCCCTCACAAATAATACAGAATAATATTAATAAAAAAAGAACCAGTACCCGTAGAAGATTGTGGAGAAGAGGTAGGCTATTATTTTTTATTATTTCCTGTGGGTATCTAGGTAGAAATATAAACGAACGAGGAAGGTGACTCCGTCTTTTTCGTCGTCGGTCTTTCATGAAAAAAAAATCTAAAATGTTGATAAAAATATGAAGGAAAAGAGTATAAAAAGTAGGGACTTTGTGGTAGTAGTTGTCGGGAATGAGGGTAGTTGTGTAGATGGATGCTGGTTGGTTCCTTCCTAAAAAAAAACATGTTTAAAAAAGTGAGTATAAAAAAAGAAGGTTTAGTATAGAAGAAGAAGCATTATTTTATTCTCTTCTTTCGCGTCGGAAAAGCCTGGTTTATTGCGACTGCTTGAGGATGAGGACCGGTGGGCGGGTGGGATTTTATGGGGCTGAGTGGAATTATTTTCTTTTTTCGGAATTTGCACACAAAGAGTTGAAAATATGAGGTTTTTTCCACTTTTCGGTGAAAGAATTTGGTTTTTTGGAGTAGATTAGTGGAGACGGAGAGGAAGGATGGAAACTGGCTTCTTCTTTAGGTTATTTTTATGGTTTTTTTTGTTTTGGGGGATTTAGTTATGCATTACATTACATGAGGATTTGGATTGGACCCACCACGTGTCAATTTCAAAGCCGGTTAATTTAGCATTAGCTTTTGGCTGGATGGATTTATGAAGGTTTTGAATTTGAGTATAATTTTAAAGGGGATAATTTAGGCTAGAAGTACTACTAATTTACGTACCTACCAAAAAGAGAGATCTATGCTACTATGCTAGTACGATAGGTATTTTGCACTAAAAGGTTAAGAATTGCGTAAGATTAAGATATTATTGGAAGTGCAAACTGCAAAGGTGAGAGGGTGAGGATGTGTGGAATATTATGCTCGTTGTCTTGTCCAAAAGTTGGTGGATCAATTTATAAAAATGCCGATAAGCTCCAGCAACTTGACGGTGGCGAACCATGCAGTTTTTGTGAAGCTATTTGCGGCACGGATGATGGTGATGAAGATGATACTATTCACGGTAGGGCTTCTAGTTTTGAGGTAAATTGACGTATACATATGTACATGTATGCATGTTTTCAAAATACGGTAGTTTCCAACGACTCTGGCTGATTAAAATGTTATTTTTAACACAGATATGCTCGAGATTGTTAGCATTCCAACGTAGACGAGGCCCTGACATCACCAATTATCACTGCATATCCCTAAAGAACCCTGACGTTGACAATGATGAGTTTGCAATCCGTAGGGTCCATTTATCCGGCTCAGTTTTGTGGACCCAAGGTAGATAGATTTAGGTATCCCCTTCCAAAAAAAGTTGAAATCCCCCTGGGGAAACTAAAATAAAATGTATATTTATCTACAGGACCACGACCGATAGCCCAGCCATACTTTAGCGAAGACTTGAATAGATTTTTACTCTACAATGGGGACATTTACGAAGAAGGGCCAGGAACGGGATTCACTCCTGGAGATGTTAACGATGGAGTGAGATTGTTTGAAAAATTACAACAATCCCTTCAAAACTATCCTTATCCGGAGTCAATACAAATGTTTACGAGTGTGATAGGTTCTCTAAGAGGTCCTCATGCTTTTGTGTATTTTGATAAAGTTAATAGGACTTTATTTTTTGCTAGAGATTTCTTCGGCAGAGAAAGTCTTGTATTTAGTTATTTTGTGGATTCGTCTTCTAACAATGAATTATGGAATTTTAGTTCTGTATCTGTTAGCACTATTGGTAAAAATTTTGAAATACCGTGTGCTGGAGTTTTTTGCTTGGATCTAAGGAGTAGAGAGGTTAGGTTATTTCCTTATCAATGTCACGGAAGAGTAGATGTACTGGATAAGGTTTCCTTGTTTCGGGAATTTTTACAAGAAGTGGGTATTAAACCTAATTTTGGTTTAGAAACACATGTAATCAGGTTAAGTTTTAGCACAAAATTAAAGGTCTGTTGGGAAATGGAAACGTGTGATATCTTAGTGAGGCTGAAAGAAGTGGCTGTAAATGATAAGCTATCTCCTATTGAAATGTTAGTTTTAGCTACTGATATTCTAAGTGATCATATTGAAAAATTTCTAGTCCACTTGAGGCATTCTGTCCACCTTCGTATGAAAGCTGTGGCTCCTTTCTGTAAAAGGTGTGTCCCTCAGTTCAATACCACCGGAAGTATGTGTTCAGAACCACTGATAAGAGTACTATTTTCTGGAGGATTAGACTCGACAGTGTTGGCTTATCTGGCTGCAGAAAATTTAGCAGTTGGTGGGGAGTTAGAATTAGTCAATGTGGCGTTCTCTAAAACAAAAAATTATTCCGACGTTCCCGATCGATTAACAGCTCTCGAGTCTTACCACGCATTGAAAGACATTTTCAAACCCCAAGGGAAAAGGATAACTCTGATTTTGGCAAATGGGACAAAAGAACAAGTTGAGGAAATGCGAAGGGATAGAATTAAAGATCTAATTTCGCCTTTGAACAGTGTACTGGACGATTCGGTAGGATCTTGTCTATGGTTTGCAGCAAGAGGACATGGGGTCAAGGGGGAAGTCAATGATGAAGACGTGTCAGAACCCTCGGCTTATTACTCTCCCGCAAGAATTGTAGTGCTAGGGTCTGGAGCGGATGAACTTCTAGGGGGTTATGGGCGTCATAGAACTGCATTCGAAAAGGGAGGATTTGAAGCTTTAGGCTTAGAAATGCAGAAGGAAATTGACAGAATATCTATAAGAAATATGGGCAGAGACAACCGAGTCGTTTCCGATTTCGGAATCAGTCCAAGAATGCCTTTCCTCGATGAGGGTGTGGTCAACTTTCTGACACAAGAGTGTGATCTTTGGGTAAAGTGCTGTCCATTTTTGGGCAGTCGAGGGCTGGGAGAAAAATTACTATTGAGGGCGACAGCGTTGACCCTTTTTGGTACGAAGTATGCTAGTTTAGCCCTGTTTCCTAAGAGAGCGATGCAGTTTGGTAGTCGCATTGCTAAGTTGGAAAATAGTAAGGAGAAAGGTGGAGATACATGTGATAGATTATTATTGTGATATAGCCTTTTTATATGTAGTTTTTATAAAGTTTGCATTGAATAAAACATAAATTAATGACAAAGTTAATAATGTGCTGTAATTAAATGTACTTTATCTTCAATTCTCTATCCTACTTTTTGTGTCATTTGAATTGAATACATGTCAGAATAACTTTACACTGTATAATTAGCACGTTTTCTGAACCAGTTACACATTTAGATAGTTATAATAACCGTTTAAATTATAGGACTAATATAAACCTTCCCCACTTAGCATCGTAAAGCTCTGCTTGCAATTTAATCTCAAGTTCCTTCATTTTCCTCTGTTCTAATCTGTCAGTTTAAAACAAAAACCTATTGTCATTACATCGCTTTTTACTTGAAAAAAATCATAAATCCTAAAAATGGGCATAATCAAACGTAATTATAACTTCCACTTCATACTCTTTACAATTGTAACAATCTTTATCGTATCCGCGCAAGGGTTTCCGACCAACCCTTCTAATTCTACTTATTCGGAAGTTACTAAGAGGGATGATTTTATTTCTTGGAGTGAATCTGGTTTACAAAATCTAAAAATATGGGAAATGGTGCCGGATTGGATTAAACAAATTAGCCAGGACCCATTGTTATCATATTACTACGGTTTTGCGGTGGCCCTACCACTATTACTCGTGAATATCGGTGCACTTTCAATTCCTACAGCGATCATAATGACATTTCTGTACTCCTGGAGAATATTACTACCTGAAATAGACAATGGCGACTATGGTAGCAATGTATAGCCTATCCTTCTATTTTAGACCCATTCTTATCCTCTTACGCAATTAAAAAGTAGCTATAGGAATCGTTCATATTATGATTAGAATTACGCCACGTTTAATTGCTGCCCCAAAATCTGCAAAAGTTCCATAGTAAAAAAACCAATATATCTTTCCAAACCTTTTCATGGAAAGCTGCAAGATGAGTGAAGATTTGACCATGACAGATAGTGATCAGAAAGCTCTAAGTCAGTTGGAGGAGAGCTTTATTTGCGAAATATGCAGTGAAGCCCTGATTACCGTAAGACCTGAATTAGAATTAGCATGCAAAGTTAACGTTGGGTGATTGTTTATCAACTCAAAATGAACGGTATAAAACTTTAACCGATTCATACAACATAGGCAACTAGGGTCGATTGTGGCCACTACTTTTGCACCTACTGCCTTGACCTTTTACAATCCCTGTCTCCAAACTGTCCACTATGCAACATCTTAATTACCTCAAAGTTCCAAGCTCCAGAGGTTGACCAGGAAATCGTATCCTTAATTCAATCCTGCTCTTCTGCACTTCAAAAGAAGTTCGAATCGACAATAAGAATAAGACAAGAAAAGGCTAAGAACAGAATGAAAGCTCTGGAGGGTCTAAACAAGCTACTTCCAATAGGAACTAAACCGATTTCATCTAGAAATAACAACCTCGACGCATTGTGCACATCCCTGACATTAAATATTCCTGGAAGTATTGCTACCGGAGAAGGGAAAGTACGACGATTAATTCCACGACCTAATTCGGCTGTATCTGATTCTGGTTCCAGACTTTCAACAAATAAAAAGCCATCAACAAAGGTGGATTTCATGGCGAAACCAAAGCCGATGCCTAAACCTAGATCAAGATCTACAAAAACCGCAGCTTCAGCATCATCTCATATTCAGCCACCTCCGAAGTCAGTGCTGAAATGCTATCCCGAACTCGAGGAACGCGATGAGACAAGGAATGAATTACCTAAGGAAATTGATGACCTACTGGGATTCGTTGCTTATGACAAGGTCGAAAGTCTCAATGAGTTGTACTCTGACCTTCTTAAAACTGAAGATGGAAACGGAGCTGCTGGAGATGTCGATGTCGATCCTGTTTCAGCAGTTGTTAGACCTGTCAGGAACTCCCATCAGCCAGATCTTCAAGATATCCAAGCTTTGAGATTGAAACATGAGAATGATGTACAACTTTTGTTGAAAGAGGCAGAAGGATCTGTTGAGCTGGACAAGTATGTACAAAAATGGTCTAATGAAATTGATAAGGTTCTGAATGGGGACGAAAATGAGGAGATAAGGGATGAAATTCCGGAGTTACATATAAGCGGGTTTGGTGGTAAGGAGGAATCCTTCCAGGATGACTTGTGGGAAACTTCTGCGGAATTAATTCGACAGTTTAGAAGTAAAATAGGTTAATGTATTATTCTAAATAGAAGGTACTTGAAAAAAATGCAAACAGTTTACTTGATTTTTTCATCAAGATGTTACCAAACCCGATGAGGCTTCAAAAGGCTCTATAGTATTGGATACTGAACTGAAAGATATTGAAGAAGGGCCCATAAAATTGAGTAGTGATTCAGTCATGAACTTCGTGGAAACTGATTACGACCAAAATTTACAAAATCTTCTGGAAAGAATTGAACGCAATCGAAGTGAATGTGGACCCAGAAAACCAAAGACTGGTGAAAAAACGAAATTCTCGTCTACGTCTCCAAAACGCCTTGTTAAACCAACTAATAACCGACCCGGTACAGGAATTGTTAGCAAGGGCAACGTTAAATCCACTGTGACTGTCCCATGCAAGCAGCTAACGAACAAAGGTATAGACGAGGATTTGGAATTTTCTAAAAAACTTACTAAGTGTAAGAAGGCATTAACTGACCTGAAAAATAACAAGTTGGGATCTTCTAAAGCTATTCAAGAGGTACTTCATAATCTTAGTACTGCATATAGAACTATTCTTCCAACTTCCGAGTAATAATTTTGCTAGTATCATGCATTCACAGCTCCTGGAAACTAAGGAATGCAAAACTGGAAGAATTCCTGATAACGATAAACTTCAAGCTACTGTGGGGAATCTTAGCGGTCCTAAGTCATCAAGAGATAACGGAATATCCGATGGAGCTAAGGCTAGAGCAAATACCACTAATCTTCATCCGACTGTGAAGCAAACCCTTACTAAAAATTCAGCTTCAAAAGTTTCTAAACCAGCCACAACACCTCTTAAAAATAATCGGTCTCAATTGCGTCCACAATCTGGAACTACGATCACTGCAATCAAGAAGCCGAAGTAAAAACTTATAGTCACAATAATTAAGGTCGAATCTATAACTAGAGTCGGAGCAATAAATTTTGTATCTTTTGACAACTCTGACTTGAGTCTCTTGGCGTGCTTGTGTTTAACTTGTACCAAAAATTTGACAAGAAATAACACAAATAAATATTTCTGGCACTTTTCTGCATACATCATGAATTAGTTAAAGCTATCAATTAGTTTGTTTCAGCATCTCCATAAATCCATGACTTGTGGTCAAGTCTTCAAAGTTGGCATTTTCATTGAAACAAAGGCTAAACTATTCCATCCTGCATTTCCTTGTAATATAGTCAATGTAACATGATGGTAATAAATCTAGCCAGGATTTTGATTCACGCATAATAAATTAGTGACCCAAGATGAAAAGATTATAGTCGCTAACAATAAGTTTAGCAAGACAGTGACAGTTGGAAGGTGAAGAGCATACTAATTGTTGCTGTTAACGTCTGATACAAACAAGTCCAAATCCTAACCATTCGCACTAAATTATGCGATTGATGGTGATATGGATGTATTGACGGAATTAATAAGTATCAAGAATTGCATCAAGTTTGGTGACTTGGAGCAGTTTGTAACTAATTTGCATATTTAAAAGCTTACTTTACTTTTATTTAAGCAAGGAACCATTATTCAACCATCTCTGCTCCAGTTATCAGTATAACAACAGCACTATGCACTAAAAGCTACTTTTGGCAACTCATCTCTCTGTCATTAGCAGACGCATTTAGGTGTGGTCGCATCTCTGAATTTTTTCAGTTTATCGAATAGAAAAACGAATGCAATAGAAATGGAATAAATTCAAGTGACTTGGCTGTTTGTTCGTTTATTCTTTTCTCTCCGAGCTTTTATGAATGTTAATGTAAAACTCAAATGTAGAAGAGATGCAAAAAAACTGGGTTATTCCAATTCAATCCATTTTGTTAATTTTGGTATCATTTGTGCCCATTAATTTGTTAGTCTCGCCAAACCACAAAATTATATTATCACAATTAAAGTAAGTATATTCACTTAACTTGTAAATTCTGGACAGACTACCTGAAAATACATACTACTACAGATACAGAACGGTGTGTAGTTAATATATCATATATAGATAGTTACAGTATTAACGTTTATTCGGTTAAACTATCATATAATGCCTTTTATCGCAAATTTTATATGTAGAAGCCATTTTTCACATACCATGCTACAAACTTTCATCAGCTTTAGTACAATAAACCAACGTCTTGTGTAACTTCGATACATTAGTAATTTTGAGTATTTGACAAGGTTTTTACATTACAATTAATGAAAACTGGTTTCAATTACCACGAAAAAATGCTGATTAAAGGTTCCGTTCCAATTAAATCTATTAAAATCAAGACCGAGTCTTGAGACGGGACATGTTAATGCTGGGAAAGGATGGTAAAAAATTATGGTAGTTTGGCGTGGTCAGGCTTATGCAAATTTGTTCCAATTCTTGTTTCCTAAAGACATGAGTGACAGTATCAAGGGCGACGCGACGGTTGCGAATAGTTTTTTATTTCATTTTTTATTTTCTGATCTGATCTCTCTTAGAACTTATCTTATATACGTTACGGTTGAAGTCTACTTTATAAGGTGAAGTTAAAGTAGTAATATTTACACGTTACACCTCTAAGACAATAACGCCTGGGAAGCAATGAATATTCTCATTCTTGCTTTACCTAAATGCTACATCCTTTTGCATTGGTCTAACTCTAACCTGATACTGATTGATGAGTGATGAGCTGTACAACCCGCAAATCATGAGAAAATGTAGAATTTAAATGCAGCTTTTACTTCACATTTCTTCATTTGCAAGTTCATAAAAAAATCCAGTTGACAAATATAATTTAATTTAGGAGCTCAAGATATATGCTGATTATCATATCATAAGTAGCAGAGGGTAAAGTTTGAAACGGATATAACATTGACATACAATAATATAATTCCTCTACAGTGACAAGATGACCTGTCTCATGCATAAAATATAGCGTGTTGAACTCACATTTGGCTATTTATCAGCATGAGACTTTTCTGCATGTTTAAATATTTAGATTTATCTTGGAACAAACCCCCTATAATTTAACTTGACACCCTATGATTTGATTATTATTATTATTCATACTTCTGCCAAGCAAGCAGTGTATCTTAAACTACTTGCATGGTTGATTCAACAGGAGCTAATTTTTATACATTTGCCGTTTAAACTGTCATAAAATGAACGATGAAGGGCAGGGACATTTTTTCCAAGACCTTCGCCAACATTATTTGTTTCCTGCAGAATTGAACTGTTCATGCCCTTTTAGAGATCCGTAGCCTATGCATGGATTGGATACCCCGAGGGAGGAGATGACCATTGACTCTCTATAAAGTTCAATTAGATGAAACCTCTGCAAAAGGTACAACCAAGACACATCATCTCCTGGAATCGTGATGAGGATGAAACATCATTATTTATGCATAATTTCCTATGCATCTGTATATACAAAGAACATTTTTATCAGAGGTTTAGTTTTAGCAATGGACTGGACCAATAAGCAAAATTGCCTATCCCTGTAGTGGTGATGTTAACGATGATCATTATTAATCTCCTAACTTATGCTACAGATTGAAATGTCCATCTTAATTGTTTAGATCTGACCATTTTTGCTACGATTGTCCTTTCTGCATTACTTCAATACTTTATGCGTTGCTCTGGAAAAAATAGAGCATGTCAAAGGGAATCGTTCGTTATGTAAAGGTGAATAATGAATGGCACTATAGAGAGATGAAAAAAAAATCCGATTGGAATCTTTAAAAAGATAAGGGTGGGATCGATCATCTTAAGGATATTGAATGATGCATGAATAATGAGAGCCGAGCTCATGAAATGAGGTATAAAAGAGTTGGATTCGTCTGGACAATTTATCAGTTTAGCTTTGTTGATTCTGAAAACTTCTTCAGTAGCAACTATACTCCAAAACTTCACAATGAAATCTTTCGTAAGTTTAGAATTTGACCGTACAAATTCTTTCAGAATAAAGACACAAGATTTTGATTTCGGGTATATTTTTTTCAGATCATTTTGGCCACGGTCTTAGCTTGTGCTTATGCCAAGCCCCAATTCTACTATAATGGTTTGGGAGGATATCCATACAACCATTTTGGAGCTGTCCAATACACCGCAGCTCCTGGACATATCGCCTACTCAGCCCCTGCCGTGACCTACGCTGCTGCTCCAGCTATTTTCCCAGCCGTTACTAAGACCCAATACCATGCTCAGGATGAGCTAGGCCAGGTTTTTTATACGATAACTATATTGGCAACTTCCAGGAGTAATGCAATTTAAACTTCAAAATCTAATTATATTACAGGCCAGCTATGGATATTCCCATCCAGGTCAAGCCCACGCAGGTATGCAGTTATATTTTTGAAAGTTTGTAAAGTTATATTAGTAATTATTTTTGAAATGATCATAATAATGTCATTTCTAAATAGCTGTTCGAGATGCTTTTGGAAACGTTAGGGGAAGTTATGCGTACATAGGCGCTGACGGTGAGCACACATACTTTTTACTATTGATGTGTGGAAATGTAGGTTTTAAACAAGTCTAAAAAATTATTCCAGGCAAAGAAGTCCGAACCAACTATGTTGCTGATGCTGTCCATGGGTTCCACGTTGAGAGCAACGCTCTTCCAGTCGGACCAGTGCCTGTGAGTGACACTCCAGAAGTAGCCGAGGCTAAGGCCGCTCATGCCAAAGCCGTTGAAGAGGCCGTTGTCCGAAACGCTGAAGCTGAAAAGACCGAGGCTGCTGAAGGTGCCACACCTGAAGATCAACCTCAACCTGCCGTTGTTCTTGCCGGACCAGAGCCAGTGCAAGATACTCCAGAAGTAACCCAAGCTAAAATCGCTCATTTCGCTGCCGTCGCTGAAGCCCAAGCCCGATCAGGACGTAAGAAGC
Source organism: Hydroisotoma schaefferi (assembly GCA_034682405.1). NCBI lineage: Eukaryota > Metazoa > Arthropoda > Collembola > Entomobryomorpha > Isotomidae > Hydroisotoma > Hydroisotoma schaefferi. Next base: position 8,190 of record JAQFZX010001577.1, on the reverse strand, counting down.
GAGCTCTCGTCTCTCCCTTCGGATACTCCTACGGAGTCCCATCAGGTTACGGATATTCCACCGCCGTGACCCACTACGCTGGTGTTCCAGCTTTGACCTATGCTGCTTCTCCAGCGTTGACCTATGCCGCTTCTCCAGTTTTGACCTATGGAGCTGCTCCAGTCCACTACTCTGCTGTCTCCCACATCGCTGCTCCAGCCGCTGTGACCTATGCTGCCAGCCCCATCGTTGCTGCTCAAGCCGTCCGAGAAGCCACTTTGACCAAGGTTGTCAACACCCCTGGACATGCCGTTTCATACAGAGTCGACTAAAGAATATTGATTGAGTTTTTAATCTTTGGAGTTTTTAGACTTTCACTACTCTAGCTAAAACTGTATCGTAGTTTCTTCCCATTTTTCTTTACTTTCCTATTTGTAATTATCGTAAACAGATTTCCCCTTCTTCTGTTTTGTATCATATCTATTAGGATTGATACTGTCTCCAAATCATATCTCACTTCTAGTCCTCTTTGTCTGCCCATTTCATGCTTCACCTTTTTTACTTTTGTATACTTTATATTGTCTATTATCTTTTATCCAAAGCTACAGATGCAATCTGAATACTTTACAGTGTCACCAATAAAATCTTGCATTCCCTATCAAAAGCATATAAATTGATGAGTGTTTGTTCCTTAGTAATTGCAATCATGTTCATAAACCGAGTACAATATGAAGAATATATCGTTAATGTTGCCATCCTTGGAATGCAACAGGACACGCAATTAATATCTTTCTTAGTCTTGTCTTTCATAGGGTTCACAATTAACGTTTAATCTCACGAATCATTTTGTCAAAACTACTCAGAGAGTCAGGAGGATACACCGTACTAAAAGCACGGATTACTGCAGCATAAAACTTTAATGCTGACTAGCTAACAATTCACTCATCGTTTAGCTCATTTATTTATATCGTTAAACTATTAACTTCCAGTAGCATCATTGAAAAACGTACAATCTTCTACCTCGTTTTTTATACCTCGGCGTTAAGTACTTTAACAAAATGCACTATAGAAGCTCAGGCAGTTTGGTATAAACGATCAATTTAAGAATATGGATGCTATTGCTAGTTAGTTGGGCTAAAGAGCCCAACTGCCGGTAGACTTATATAGTCCGACTAATTGCTAGTTAATGATAATTGGTAATGTGTATACTAATATTGAGTTGCTATCAGATAGGCAATCATGATTATTATAAATTCAGCGAAGCATCACTGCACATAGTTTTTAGAAACTCTTGTATAAAGTATTTGGGATGTTAATGTTTACGAGAGGGTTTATATTTTCATTAGATTAGAGAATTACAGCTTGATCTCGACTTGCGATCTAACAAACTGGGAAACAATGAACGGATGAGTGATTTCTGTTTAACTACTGGCCATATACCACAGGCATCGGTCTCAACTCCCAACAGTTTACGTTTTTTAAGATAAAGTCATCAACATCATGATAGCAGAAACTTAAAAAATCCTTTGTTCGGATCAAACCAGACTCTCTGGATCAAAGGCCTTCGAAAATGTATCTCGCTTGTCTTTAGCTTTGGTTAAAACTTTTTAATAAAGTTGATGACTGGCGGAACTAATTATAATACTTGTAAAAATCCTGGATATAAATTTGACCTTTAATAGTTTTTATTTTTAAACCCTGAAATCTAAAGCTTCCTGCATTAATACTTATAAAAAGAACATGATTCGCTGTAAGAGGTTTCATTTATCCATTAAAGCTTGGATAAGTAGTCTTACTATTTCTCTTAATTACAATGAAACGTTCATTTTCTAGCCTTATCATCGCAGTTTTAGGACTAGCGTTTTCTATCAAAGCCCAAAATGTAGAAGAGAAGTTCTATGAGCAGAAATTGGACCATGTAAACGGTCTCTCTGGAACATGGCAGCAGGTATTGTGTTTTATGAAACGATTCCATGTTTCTGATATGATTGTTCCATTGTCACTGAATAGATGATGGATTTTTATTTATTTGCATTTAACAGAAATATTTGGAGAACAGAGAGTACTTCAAAGAGAATGGGCCCATATTCATCCGTTTAGGAGGTGTTCTACTTCCTTCAGTAAGTCCAGAAAACTTGCAAAACGGATCATTGGTTGACTACGCCATGGAACAGGGTGCAGCTATGATTGCCCTTGAAGCTCGTTATTTTGGAACTAGTGCTCCAACAACGTAACCGCTTTCAAAGTTTCATACTTTCACAGAATATCCGAGTATCATAAATCCAACAATTTAAATCTGAATAATTTAGAGACTTGTCCCAGGAGAACTTGAATAAGTACTTTGGCATTCAACAAACGCTTGCAGATATGCAGACTTTTGTAGCATGGATAAGGGCTAAACCAGAGTTTATGGTAAAATACTTATAATTGGATATAATTATGTTCTAAATTATATCCAGAAATTTATGACTGACATTCATAATTAAACAGAAATCTAAAGTTGTGGGTTTTGGATCGGGTTTCTTTGGATCAAGGGTTCTTGAGGTAAAGAATAAAAGCCCCGAAGTATTTGACATTGTCGTCTTGTCATCAGCTATTGCTGAATCTCGTTATGAGTTCCCAGGTAAGTCAAATAACATGATAGGCTATTATCCCCCTATTCCTAAATATCCTAATTGGTTTAAGATACTTTTTTGTGAACCGTTTCAAATGCAGAATTTCTAAGAGACGTTGTTGAAGCTATGAATGATACCAATGCGGATTGTTATGAGGTTTTTCACGATGGAATGGAATGTTTGGGTACTATAATTCAAGGGGGGTCCTGTCAAGGTCACTCAATCGGAGATCTCAAAACTTTATTTGGGTTCGCTTTTACTATAGATTTTAAGACACGCAATATAATGCTCACTTTGTTTTAACCAGTTCAACAAAGGTTTCATTTATCATGGCTTTGATATAGACTTTGCGATGACATAAACCTAACAAATCCCTACGATGCCGCTGGTTTCCTCAGAGAATTAGGCAGATATCTTGGAATTCTAGTCTTAGCAAACGACCCGAGTCCCAGTACTCCTTATAATATCGAAAAAATGTGCATGGCATATACAAGCAAAACCTCTGAGCTAACCCCAGTAGAGCGTATTGCTGAGCATGCAAAAATTATCAATACTTTTGTAAGGAGACCCTGCATGGAATTTCGATTCGACGAAATTAACAAATTCTACGGATCAACTGCCCAAGATTCCTTAGCTGTGATTACAGGGGAACGTCAGCGTATCTATCGCCGTTGTCACGAAGGAGCGTTTCTGCGAACCTTGGACGATTTTCATTTAAGCTACAAGGACCAGCTTATCTTGGGAAACTACACACTAGAAATCTGTAATCGACAATTTGGGTAGGATGCATGTTTTTTTATTTTTCTGAGATAGCAAAGATAGTGTCCTTAAACCTGTCCCCAACGTACTCTTTGTAGGCTTACTGAAGAGCAAGTCCGTGCGAATACTAAGGCTGCTGAAGTTTCCTATGGCAGAAAAGTTCCCAAAGATTGTGCTATTTTTGTTACTGGAAGTTATGACGTTTATAAATATGTTGAAATAATGTCTCAAGAAGAAGCTGGAAGTTGCAATCGTTTTGTCGGAATCGAAGGTTGTTTATCTGTCACATAGTTGCGGAAGTATATGTTGAAGGCTACTGGCCCGTCTAATATTTGGTTCTGTTTTAGGGGCCTCTTTTGGCAAGGATACTGGACCTATTCCAGCAGAAGGCATGTCTTATCCTAAAGGGCTTCGACCAGCTCAAATAGAAATTGGAAATGTACTTGGAAAGTGGCTCGAAACTGGCAACTGTTGCATGTAAATAAAAAAAATACACCCTATTTATCAACATGTAATTCAAAGTGCAAGAATACACAATAAAATAATGTTACCGAAAAGTAAAGGTCGTAATCTCCAAGTCCAACTGATCATTTTATTACAAAGCGGTATGCATGCATAGATATTTAAAGTAAATAAATGCAAACTTAACTGTGCTATTTAATCCCTGGATAAAATTTAATTGCTATGTCTAAAAACTTCAAAATCAGTCGTTTCATTTCATGTACTAGTTCAGTAGTTGGCTTACTTATTCGTGCCATTTGCTTCACTAAATTGTACTCAATATCAATAATAGCATAGTGGTTTTGGTGTACCTTCTTTCCTTGGTATTTCCCAAGAATCCTAGCCAGACCTCCGATTGTAGCTAACACGCTACCGAATTCAAGCATCTCCAGAACTGTTTTCTTCTCTGCTTGGATTTGAATTACTAAATCGCGTTCATACTCACTTGATTTAATACACGGGCATTTTCGACATTTCCAGTCCGTTTCAAAATCGAGGGGATTAAGAGCAAGGAGATACCCAGGTTTGCAGTCGGGACATTTTAAGGCGGAGAAATAGGTACCCAATTCTGTGGGATCAGTACATCTGTCACAGGAGCATTCGAAATAGAACTGCTCCTTAAGTTGTCTTCGTCGGTCAGGAGTTCCGTACCTTTAAGGTGGGATAAAAAAGAAATTTAATCAATCTCATCTACTATTTTGCACCCAATTTAACTCAATTAATACAACTTAATAACAGATTATTACATGAGGTCCACATAGGGATGGCTTAGCCGTTCCCCTTTCTTTATGTCTTCGGCAGCTCGCATTTCTAGATTACCGTCTATGTCTGTCTCCTTGAATTCAAAGTAAAACAAAGTTGAGCATTTTTTTCATTCATAACCTCCCCTATAGTTACTTTCAGATTTTAATTACCCAGCGACAATTTCTCCGACATGAATGACATGCCATTGAACCTCTTGGATACACGAACGAAGCATTTCTGTTGGAATATCATCAAATATCATTTAAAAACAAAAAGGTCACAAAAATGGCGAAATTCTAGACCTTAAATGGCCATTTGTTTTGTTACTATTCATGTTACTGCAAACTGCAATTCAATTATATGACCAACATTAATAGTTAGTAGAAAAAAGAGGAAATGAATAAATGTTCTATGCAATATTTTGCAAATATGGCAAAAGATGTCAAGATTATTGTTTCTTGCTATTTTAATTAGAAAGCATTTATCCCGATTAAAATGTATTCAAAGTGACGAAGGATTTCACAATTAGCATGATGATGATTGATAGGATGAATGATGATTTTTCCTATACCATTGCGAATTCTAAGCTAGAGCAACTTCCAATAAAACTACCCGATTAAAGCTCACCGATCAAGATCCTTAACCACCTTAACTTCCGACTGTCTTAAAGGATTGCTAGGATGGATGGTGTGTCTAAAAGCATTAATATCTATAACCCCCACGACAAATTCAATCAAATCGTCATCAAATTGGTCCAGATGACACAGTTCCCTGATAAACTTCTTCGTCAAAGTGGTCATAAATAGGATTTTAGGGACACTCTTTCTCAAATCTATATGAGCCTCAAGAGTCTTAATTTTTTCCCAGTTTTCAGCATCTTGTGGGCTCTGTCTGGTGCTTAACACAAGCATTCTGATAACTTTGACAAATTCTGCCTCAGCGATGAAGCAGTACGGAGTTGGAAGCTCTGGTTTTATTTCGTTTTTTGAAAATACTTCACACTCATTCCGTTCATGGTCGGGGTTCTGAAAAGCGTTAACATTTACTTCACATATTATATTACAAGCAGTACATTTTATTTTATTTCAACCAGAGTATTCTTTAAAAGACGGAAAAATGGCTGCTGTTAAAAAATCATAAAAAAATTATAACATTCCAGATTTATCTTACTTTTGCACATTCAAGGCTACAAACAGGCCAACCACATTTAGAACAAGGAACAGGTTTCTTTAATTTGACACAACAGCCTAAACAAGTGGGTTCGGTACTAGAATTTGGGCTCTTAAATACAGACTTTTCCCGAAGAAAAACTTCATCTTTATTAATATCTCGTTTAGCCACTAAATATCGACCCATAGTCGAATCTTTCTTGACGCAAACTGGATATTCTCCGTAATCTTCTAGAATTTCGCAATCATCACCTACTCCAGGATCCACAATTTCATCACTTACGCCCAACTGGCTTTTGATACCGTTTGCCAACTCAGTAATGTTTGGCACGTCTGCTTTGCTATAACCTCCACTATCTTCCATTTCTACAATTTATAATGCTGTAGTTATTCCCCTGACAGAAGTTTAGATACTTCGTGATAATCAGTTTATCTTATCTAAAATCCAAGAAATGTAGTCTAACTAATTAGCGAGTAGGAGAGAACTGATTTCCTGAAATCATGCCAAATGTAAATTCTTTGGAATCATTATTTTTTAAGCGTTTGTGTCAACTTTCGCTAATTTTCAGCAGTGCCCTATGTCATGACACAACAGGGCTCTAATTAATTAAAAACTCTGATTTAAAAAAGTGCTGAATGCTTATTCGGTGAACCGTTCACCATACGCATCCGAGCAATTTCATTGTAATGCTCAGTGACATAATCTAGAGCAGACGAGTTGTGTGAGGACTTGCAGAAGATTAGTTAATCTGGCTAAAAAATAAAGTAGATATCGTTCCTTCCGGAACCGGATCCAAGCTCGAACTAACTTATTAGCAGGTCTTGTTCAGAGATTTTACAAGGAAAGAGCTTTATTACTTTATGTATTAGCTCCGTTCGTTTGGGATTTTTTGTACTTCAGTCTCCTCTACTTGTAACTCAACGTCTTAGAAATCGGGATGGAATAGCTTCCATTTAGAACGGTACGGTTGTTGCGTACAAACGGCTCTTTAATGCTTGCACTTCCTCATTCATATTGAAAATCTTCCAAAACTGAAAGTTGATAGTAGGCAAACTACGGATATCCACTTTATGCTATTTTTATTCAGTTTTTTATACTTCGTCTTCATCTTGCTTGAGCTTCGAATAACAAAAAATTTCACGAGCCATTAAAGGAAACTATATGTAACGTTTTTATGCGACCAAAATTCGCTTCGCTAGTGGTAGCGATTTTCTGACTTTATATGTTTCTGGATAACAGTATTTCGATCTTTATCTTATGAAAGGTTTGGCAGGCAGATTTACAACACGGAAGACAAACACAAACAAAAATAGGAAATGTCAAAGGGGTTGATCGGATAGTTTTGGGACAACGTAGAATATATTATTTTTATATCATAAACATACATCAAAGCTTTTTTAAACTTTCTAAACTTATTTGCACAGAGTTCATCAGTCAGGAGACTGGAAATGTTTGTAAATGTTGGAAAGTTTTTCTGAATCCAAAATCCAATCAAATGTCTTGAGTGAATGTTGAGTCTCCTCAGGTCTCAAGAATAAAGTAGTATGGGGGATAAAAATAACCAAAAGTGAAAAATAGACTCCACATGCTTTAAAGACAGCGATACAAATGCAGAGGGGTTGGAATTCCTTGTAAACTTTATCTCTACACCTCAATAAGTTGCAAATCAGTTTCAGTTTTGCTTTACGAACGCACAGACAAAGCATCATACTTCGTCTATGCTGCGAACGAACATTGTCCAATGCATCCCCACCCACGAGCATTGTGTTGGAGTTCGTACTCCAGTACTTATCAACATGAAAGGCAAGGATAGTAATATGCTTACAGATATGCAGCTACTGTAATAAGCAGATTACATTTTTAGAACATCCTAAAGAAAGTTTACAATTGGAAAAATTTACTTTTAAATGCACGTTCCTGTATGACAGGGTTTCTTTGAAGTGTGTCGAAGAATGTGGCTAAGAGGTTGAGAAATGAAATGAGGTTGTGACAAAATAAAAAAAACCTTTTAGCCACTAATCTTTGTTTGTTTTGAATTTATTTCTTGGCATTTTTAATTTGGCCATCCTCTGTATAAACGTCTTACTTTCACTAGCCTATATAATGCACCCGTGGCTTACAAAGTTTAATTTATTAACCCCTTGTCGATATGCTGAAATAATTGTTTGAGTATTTTGGGTGTACTTCCATTTCTTAATAAGCGTCCCCTAATCAAATAAGTCAGACAGATGCATGGTTCTGGCTGGCATTAAGTTATAATCTTTCTATCAAAAAACCTTTTTTACAGAACCTCTCAAAACTGAAACTCTTTGATCACTTTTACTAAAATCGAGCCTCAGTGGGTTTCTGTCAACTTTTTGTAATTAAAACGCTGACGGATGTTGACGAAAGTAGTGTCAAACTGTTTGAATTCGTGTCCTTA
>JAQFZX010001576.1:0-27627 GCA_034682405.1 Hydroisotoma schaefferi | reverse complement strand
TTTTCTAATACGAGTGCCGATCAACCCTGTGCGATTCTCAAAAAGTCTTAGAGCACGGGGCGATCTAATCAACTAGTCCGTCGCTGGACACACCTTACTAAAAGTAAGTAGTAAGGTAAGGTTCGAGAATTATCAGCCGAATCTCTTCAAGTCTTGTGCTAAGGTCGATGATGATAAGCAGGATATATTTCCTATAAAACAAAACAAAATATTAACTACCAGTACCAACATCAACTTTTCCATGAATAGACGGAACTTCTGAATAATGAACCAGTTCAAAACTTACAGTATTCAAATTCTTGAAACCAGTCTATCTTCTCATTGATGAGCAAAAGCATTACACTGACAGTGTTTGTTGATATTCGAAGTTTCTAATCCTCGTTTCAGAACTTCGGTCCAAGACACACTCAATAAGGTCCAAAAAACCTTGACAAAGTGGGAGAAATCCCAATAAGTAGTCGGCTTCAGCCTCTTAATGAATGATTCGCCGGTGATCCAATGACAGGTCAAAAAAGCAAGTCTGCAGAATTAAAATAAACTATTTAGCCAGATCAACTCTAACTGCCACGATCACGAATAAATTCATGCATGCGATGCATCTCTCTCCTCGACAGAATAAAAACCCCCATACACCCCTCTAATGAAATTGCATTAAAATGTACAGATTCTCACACCGTTCATATCACAGTCACAGCCACAGATTGAATACTCAAACTCAATCGCAATTCCCAATGCTGTACTTCATCTAATTACGTGCTTCACTCAGAAATCACTCAATGCAATGCTTAAATGCTTTCAAAGGCTTTTAACCTGCCTTTTCTGTCTATTGTTCATTATATTCCAATTCCAAACTGAAAGACACAACGAGACATATTTCTATAACCAAAATATTGAGCGAGCATCAATTACTATTTTATTTTTATTACTCAATTAAACCGAAAACTAGTCCGGTCCGGGTAACTTGGATTATTAGTCCTATAAAGTCCTATAAAGACTGAAACTAACAATTAGTTGAAATCGGATCTAATTAGTCCATCTGCTATAAGAAATAAGGACGGTCGGACCTAAGGCTATTTATTTCTATTCTTACAATAAACATAATCCTCTTCTTTACTACATTTTACCCTCAAATAATTCTACCAATCCTTATGCTACAATCTACAATAATTTATTGAAAAAACTTCAATACGCAAAGATAAATAAATATCGAGTAGTTTAACCAAGCTCGTCCAATACAAACAATACAAAAACCAATACTAGATAAAAACCAATTAACTAAACTATCCATCCATACGCATACATATTGTGATTTGACCATAATTATAACCTCAATCAGATAAATAATTAAGCTACAGACAGAATAAACCTTATATTAAAGTTAGGAAGATTATCATCATTATATGATTCATTAGGTAGTCCAGCTCATTTTAGGATGACCTACTGATGACTACAATTACAATACACAGCCTTGCTTCTCTTTATTATACGAGGACCTTTAACCTTCAGAAATACCGTATTTCCGGAAATTACTCCCCTGGGGAGTTATATTTTCAAAGGAAAAATTGATACAACTTTTACCATGATGAGGGGGGGGGGGAGTAATTTCCAGAAATACGGTAAATACTAAATAAATATCCATAAACTTAAACTCACATCGAAGCAAAAAAATATTCATTAAACTTCAAAAAACCGAGGATAATTTTTAAATAAAATTCTATGTAACTTTGTAATTTAATAAATAATTTATCCGTCAAATTTACAGAATGTTGAATATTCCGTAAAGTAAATTATAAACCAAAACCTCCATCTCCATGATAGAAAAAATAAAACCACAAATAACGGAAGAATTCTATGCAATGCCAATTAAAAAACTTGTTTCCTCAAACCTCAACCGATTGGTTATTCTCTTCTAATTAATAATGAACCTTTTATATAGAAGAGATCGATGGGGATTAATTCCTAAATTCTAAATCAATCATATTCCCGACCGTCCTTATCCACGCCACGCGCTTATCTTATCCTTTAGTTCAGATAATCATGACATTCCCCCTAACACGGCGAATGTCAGGGGGTTTTAACAAAAGTTAGGGGAAAAAACATAAATCGATAAGCAATCTGTGAAATGGGCCCATTTCTTTCTAAATTGATTTTTACAACTAAAAATAATAATATGCGAGTAATTAAGCTAGAATAAACCCAATAAATTCTAATTTAATTAATAAATAAAAATATTATAAAAAACCTTATTTATTTACCAAATACCAATATTGACAGTTTGTTGAGAACTTTGATTTCGATTTGAAAAATTGATTCTTTGACAAAACTCGTGTTTTTCGAAATAAGCGTCAAACTGTATCCAGTTTTTTGGTTTTATATTAAAAGTTAACTAATCATGCAATTACCGTCCTACAGCTGGTTTTTGCTACCATAAATCCTCGCACATATGCCGCGGCTTATACATGAAAAAAAATACATTTTGAAACATATTTAACATGGAGGAAATATGGGAAATATAGATACCCCTTTTAACATTTAAAGGATAGGCGTGCGGCATAATTAACGAGGGCGGTGTACGGGCGAGGATTTAGGGTAATTATATTGTTAATTAATTACCGATTGCTGACATTTTAGTTCACTTTTCACTGAGAGAAGCAACAACTTTCAGGTTTTTTTTATAAATAAAGTTATCCTCCTCACAATCACAATCCCCAAAACTGAACAACTTTTACACTAATTCACTTTAAATATATTTAATTTCCTATTTCTACTTTTTTTTTAAAACCCGAACAAACAGTCAAAATCAGGAGAGTTTTAGAAGAAGTTAATAAATAATTGTAATTTTTAACAAAATAGAGAAGTTGAGCCGCCCGGTTTCTTCTAAGCCTGAAATATTTGGTTACAGCCGCATTGCAACTGCACTACATAGACAAAGATGACTGCACTTACAGCTTAAACAGTGAAACCTCGCAGTGGTCATGAAAAATGTAGCTTTTCTTATGCAAATTGACATTTCATTGAAATTGGAGTCTCGACAATGGAAAATGGAATCTATTTGCAATAAATAAATACCGTATATCCTCGAATAAAGGCCGGGGCTAATGCTACATTTTTCAGCTTTGTAAGGGTCAAATTTATGGTACAATTAAATATGGCTTGTAGGGTTACTAATCATTTAATTCAGGGGGCTACTATTCGGAAGGGGCTACTATTCGGAAAGGGGATACTATTCGGAAGGGGCTACTATTCGGAAAGGGGATACTATTCGGAAGGGGCTACTATTCGGAAGGGGCTACTATTCGGAAAGGGCTACTGTTCGAAAGGGGATACTATTTGAAAGGGGCTACTGTTCGCAAGGGGCTACTCTTCCGATTACAAAGGAGCTACTATTCGGAAGGGGCTACTGCTTGGAAGGGGCTACTGTTCGGAAGGGGCTAATATTCAAAAGGGGCTACTATTCAGAAAGGACTACTGTTCGGAAAGGGGCTACTGTTCGGAAAGGGGCTACTGTTCGGAAAGGGGCTACTATTCGGAAGGGGCTACTATTCGGAAGGGGCTACTATTCGGAAAGGGCTACTGTTCGGAAGGGGCTACTATTCGGAAAGGTCTACTGTTCGGAAAGGGGCTACTATTCGGAAGGGGCTACTGTTCGGAAGGGGCTACTATTCGGAAAGGGCTTCTGTTCGGAAGGGGCTACTCAATTAACTTGACAGTTATTGACTGTCGAAAAATGATATGTAAAGTTAAAAAAGAGCCAAATAGTATATATACTGTCACTGGAGAGGGTTATGCGGTAGCAAAAAACACTAAGCAAGCTTACCATTAATTTTCAATTCTACGATAACCTTACGCAAGTAAAGTATGGTTGTTAGTTTACATGGCATATGCATTTATTTATTAACTTCCTTGACAGAAGACAACATTAAATGAAGACTTAAATCAAGTTTATGACTTGCTTCATATTTTAAAGGCCTTCAGTCCCATTTTTGCCCGTATCCATGTGCGATTTAATAAAACTTAATCTTATATTGAAATTTGATGGTCTCATGATAATGGAATGATAACATTGCATCGCAGCAATGGAAATAAAACGACCCTCAAGAAGTAGGGATAAATTAATGCTGAAGAAGAGCTTGAAGTAATCAGAATCAGAGGCTTATTATATCTCGGATGTTTTTGTTTGATTGATGATAAATGTTTTTTTTATTGAGACAGGTTTTTGGGTCAGTAAATTATTAAAAAAAAACAACAAAATATAATCCGTCCGAATTCCAGTTCCGCTGGTAATAGAATGGAGGAATCTCCAATCCCTCAATTAGCGATTTATTTAGAGAGAATTGATTAATTTGATACGACAGGATCCCTCCGATCAATCAATGTTTAGCAGTCGATTTTATGTCAATAAATATATTTCTTCCGTACTTTTACGCATATCAAACTGGTTATCATTCCCTGACAATCATGGATTTACTGTCAATTTTGATTGAATACAATTTAGGATGATAAAAGCTTCTTTTTTTTGATAACTTTAGAGATTTCCAAGCATAAGAGTTTGGTTGAATGTGAACCAAACTTTGGATATTGCAATTCGCAATAATAATAATAATGTCAGTAGGTTTCGGATACCAATGTTACCTCTACCAGAGCTTAGCCCTTCACAAGCATTTTGTTGTATCTGAAGTTAGTATTATCTAAATCTGTTTCGCTGAAGTTCTGCTAATCCATATTCTGATTCCGTGACTGTGTAGCATTATGACAATTAGTATGAGGAGGGTACTTTTAGCCTGCATTTTTCTACAAGTCTTAAAGTCCGGCTTGACCCAGGAGATCTGCAATATTTTCTGTGATGGTCGAGAGGCTTCATTAGCAGTGAATACAAGGATCCCAGTATCCGTAGAGCTGTTCGGAAGACAGTTTCAGCTCTACATTACCGACGATGACAACATGGGCTTTGGAGAAGTAATTGACGGAAATCCAGGTGACGTTCTTTGGGTGGATAGGTCCATGGATGGTGGATTCACTTGGGATGGGTCACTTGGAAATACTACAATCCCGTTGGGGACCAGGTCAGTCCGTACCAAAATGTACAATGTAGATAACCCCGACGCCCGGGGGATCGGTGCCCTGAGGGCCTGCGGAAAGGCTGGAGACCGACCTGATATTGTTTGCACTGCATGGGCAAGGTAATATTTTATTTGACCATAGGTTTAAACACCTACATAGGCGTAATCAAGGGGGGTACAAGGGTACATATGTACCCCTTAGAATTCAAGAAATGCCATATCCTTTACATGTTAAACAGGCCCCGCCCAACCACACTCTCCTATCCTTTAATGCTATTTATACCCCCTGGTACCCCCACGTGGTTGCGCCTGAGACACCTTAAAAAATAACATTAATTAAATATGAAGGTCAGACGTTGGAGCATCAACACAAACAGACGCCGGAGCCACGGCTCTGATGCAATTATTTAACGGACAGCTGTGGCCAACTGCCGGTTGGTGGAACGGTGCAAACTGCCTCACAGCCATGATAGACTATTTGGACATGTCCGGAAATCCCACCTATCGATACGTCATTGACGAAGTGTACGAGAAAAACAAGGAACGAGAGGATGGGAACTTTACAAACTATTACATAGATGACACTCTATGGTGGGGCTTGGCTTGGGTCAGAGCCTATGACGTTACAGGGGACAGGAAATACCTAAATATGGCTCAAATTGATTCCGACTACTGTTACGAATATAAGGACTCCGTCTGCGGGGGAGGACTTTGGTGGACCACGTCAAAAGACTACAAAAACGCAATCCCCAACGAGTTGTTCATCAAGTTGGCTGCAGCGCTTCACAACAGGATTCCAGGAGATAGTAAATACCTTGCCCAATCTGTAGAGGTTTGGGAATGGTTTAGAGCCAGTGGAATGATCAACAACGACAACCTTATCAATGATGGACTGAATGATCAATGTAGAAACAATGGGTTGGTTACGTGGTCTTATAACCAGGGGGTTATTTTAGGAGGACTTGTGGAACTTAACAGGGCTACCGGAGATGAGAAATATTTAAGGGAAGCTAGAGCAATAGCAGATGCCGTTCTTAACTGCTCCAGTCTCAACCCTTGTCCCCAGGGGATTTTGTACGAGTATGGATGTGAAGGCGGAGGTGGCGACTGTGGAGGGTGGGCTATATTTTATTCAGTTTTTCAACCCGTTTTCCTATATATTATTGTACTTTATTAATTTTGGGTATTGCATGCAGAGATGCTCCGTCCTTTAAGGGGATTTTTGTGAGAAATCTTGGTGAGTTGGATAGACATCTTGGATCAATTGGTCAGGGACGACCTTACCTTCAATGGCTTGAAACCCAGGCGGATTCCATCTGGTCAAGAAACCGGAACAGTCTTAACCAATTTGGAGTACACTGGAGTGGTCCCTATGACAGGACCAATGCTGCCAATCAGCACAGCGCCTTCGAAACTTTTATTGCTGCAAATTGGGTTCAAATAGGGAAGATGGGATAGAAATTGTTTAAGACGTTATGTTATAAGTAAAAATTACTATTTTTCCATGAGAATACCCTTAAATAACTATATTTACTTTGGACTTAGAGTAATAAATAAATTTTCGTGACATTATCATCTTTCAAGGGAGCATATATTGCGTTTCATTTTCGAACTTTCCATGATAACATATCATGCCATTCGAAAATTCTTCGTTACTCAAATTACACAACATGTTAAGTAAAATGGTGAAAGTTAAATAGTTTCCGTTTTTAAATAGTCAAATTATGTCAAATCCTCATGTAAAATACAATCAAAATGTTACTGAATGATCAAACCATGCTATCAACCCATTTCCCATCCCATAAGTAGTACTTGGTTAACAAAACGGTTGAGATAGTCGTAGGTCTTTTTATCTTGCAGCGACAGCTCATGGAAAACTGCATAGCTTGAGATTATTACAATGTTCATAGCATATATATCTAGTTTACCTTTATTCAATTATGTTCGGAATCCGTAAGCTGTGTATTATAAAAGTTCCACCAGACCAGAACCAGACTAGACTAGTAATAAAGGAACTTACGTGGCTAATAATGATTAACAACCGATCAAAATGGTTATAATGATAGAAATGTCACTTGATCTCTCTTATCTCGGGCAGTAGTCAGAGTCACGCTAAAATAAAACGATGAGTAAAAATCATCAGACCTTTGTACACCCATTTGCATTAGTAATGCCTGTGCAATTATTACCTATTGCTTACATAAAACCCGAAAATGTAATCTGAAACAGGCAACAGGTGCAATGCAAACACAGCAAACAAGTTTGGTATAAAAATAGGTCTATCCCGAACAGAATATCATCAGTTAACTCCTTTAATTCACAGCAATATAATAGCGTCAAAGGACACTCTGCTAATTCTTTGAAACAACAAAATAATAATTGTCTTAATTGCTGTGCTGCTATAAAAAATAAAGCAAGATGTCATTGTCTCATACAATATACTACGTTAGACAGTAAGATCATTCTTCTAAACCCAGTTTTGCCTTATTCCATGCAAATTCACTAAAAACTATGCATTTGTTATTTAATTCAGTGGTCAATGCAAGGGAAACGTCACAGGAGAGACTTTAGCCCCCGAAGAAGATGTCATAACTGAATTAGGCCGAAAGCAGGTAGGGTCGCTGACATATTTATTAATTAATTAATTAATCCCTCTTCCCACCCACCCACAGTTAAATCACTAACCCATAAAGTCTGTAATTAATGAATGATCTTCAGGCCGAACTTCTTGGAGAGTTCTTGCAGACAAGTGAGGTTAAATTTACAAAAGCATATGCCAGTACCTACCAAAGATCAATTGAAACGGCTAAAGGGATCCTTTCGAAAGTAGCGTGTGCGGAGGAGCTGGTCATAGACTCCAGAATAAAGGAACGAGTGAGTAATAATAATAAATAGTCTAATTAATAAGCTTTAATATATAGGGACCTTCCCTTTTATTAAAAAAAATATGTAACTCATTCCACAGGAAATGGGAGACTTGATAGGATTAAAGGCTGTAGAAATTTTCCCTAAAATTTTAGAACAGCTTGGTAAGGGAGTTTCCTTTAACAATTGCGAGGTTCCAGGAGGAGAGTCTTCCGCCGAGTTTGTTGCAAGAATTCGGAGTTTCTTTCAGGTATTTTTTTTACAATTTCAATAACGTTTTTTAATACCCAGAAAATGTAGAAAAAATCTGTATATTTCCCAGGATCTCTTCAACGATCTGAATAAGATGAAGGAACCTTCCAACATTCTCGTTGTATCGCATGGCCTAACGATGGTCAGGTTTCTTAGCACTCTTGAATCCACATTCTCAGATATCTGTACCGTTTCAAATTGGAAAGAGCAATGCAGGAAAGTAATCCCGAATACGGGATGTACTCGGATGGAAATTGGATTCCCAACCGGTTCCATCATCCCTGTCATTACCTTCAAAACCATTCATGAAACGAGGCATTTGGAATCTTTGAAGGAAGACAAGTCGGAAAACAATAACCTTCCTCAATCCGACCATGCCATTAGTAAAGATAAACAAAAGAAGATGTTGCAGGCCCTTATGCAGATTCCAGGAGCCAAGGAGGAACTTTCGGGGTGTATTCCTGTATAGTTTAGCCAAACTTTTCATCCATTCTGTACCACACAAGTTTTTGGCATATTAAAACCGTTTCCGTATGAAAAATTTCAATTAGCATAACATTCAAGTTTAATCCACCTGTAATTAAAAATCAGTGAAGCAACTATAAGTGGCAATTACTACTTTAAGGCAATTTTTTTATATCAAATCAGCATTTTAAAACAATTCCCGTTATAGTTAAGGTAGTTTCTTAGTTTGGCGTTGGCTTTTAGTGCGATTTCGTATTCTTCGTAAACTACATTCTTGGACGGAAATTAATTTAACAACAAATTTAATTCCCCCTACCTTTTCATGTTATAAGTCCTATCTTGTCCATGTTTATAGAATTTCTAATTTTCCCTTCGAAGTAACAAAGCCTCAGGGGAATTAAAACAGAAAATACGGTACGCAACTTATAAACTTATGTGATGAGCTATCAAGAGGAATGAGAAAGAAGACTGGAAATAAAATAGATCCGGGTAGTAGAACACAGAATACCCGACCCGAGAAAGCATTTCGTATTAAAAACCCACAGATTTAATGAATCCTTACAAAGTCCGCGGAATCTTCGAACTTTCACCTGTCAAAATCCCTTGGATTCCTAATTTTTTTTTATAGATATAGTCAAAGTACAAAAATGCATTCCGACATTTCATTTTAAGTTAAAAAGACGAGCTTTTATACCCCAAGACCCCAACTCCAAACTAAACGACACAAACAAACCAAGACAAAATCAAAAACGGCCTATAAAGCATTTTTTAAAGCATTTGTGTTTTTTTAAAATGTATTCTATACACCATGCAGAATAAACATTCTCATGTAGCAATCCCATCCCAACAAAAAACCAGATAAATAAGGTATGCATTTTCAAAAATTTTACACCTTTTCAAAGCTTTAAATATCTTATTTTAGACTAAAAGTTGAATGTCATAAATGTAAGATGGACATGCATGAATTGAATACTAAAAAACTGCATAAGAAAGTACGGCATTATAAGGCATACAACCCTACCCGTGTTATTTTGACGCATATGCAACAATCACCGTATTTCCTGGAATTACTCCCCCGTGGAGTTATTGTTTCGAAGCAAAAATTGAGAACACTTTTAACATGAGTAAGATAGGGCTAATTTTAATTTTTAACATGGAAAGGATAGGGGGAGTTTTTGCAGGGAGGGAGTTATTTAAGAGGGGAGTAATAACCGGAAATACGGTAGAACTTGTGGTCAGCCACTCAATACCAGAAGGCTTTAGTACTATTTCCCATTTTAATTCCTCACCCGGAGTAATTCCCCCTTGGTTTAATTCCCCCTACCATCTTAAAGGTTTAAATTTGCCCTATCTCGTCCATGTTGATACAATGTCTAATTTTGCTTTCATAGTAATCAAGGGGAACTGCAACTGGAAATACGGTAATAGGAAACCTTTGTTTGACTTTTCCAAACAAGAGTATCTGAAAAAATCATCTTGACAATCAAACATGAAATTGAGATACCCTAAATTCTCACCCATATGGCGCCCTCGTTCATTATGCCGCACGCCTATCCTTTGCATGTTACAAGAGGTATCTCTCCATTCTCTCCCATGTTAAACTTTCTTCCAAAGATCTTTTTTTCATATACAAGCCGCGGTATATGGGTGAGGATTTAGGGTGTACATGCATAAGAAACACATTACACACAAACTGCGTGTATCGTCCAAAAATATCTAAAACCCCCATTAAATTTTATTAGCTGAGATTGTGAAATAGGACGCAATCAAGGTTGTCTTAATCCCTAATTAAGCTAATGACTAACAAGCAAATTTAATAATTAATCCCTGGAAGATTACCCCGTAATCGTATAGTCAGTTGCCATCTCCCTTAATAAATGTACACGTAAATCTGCCTATGAATCCGACTGAATCTCAAAGCATCTCTCACCCTCCATCACGCTACAAAGATTTTTATTATGACTCCCATTCCCATAAAACAAAGCTTTTGCCGTTTAAAACTGCAGTGTAAAAAATAAAGTAACTTTTTTTGCTAAATCCCTTCTTGATCCTGAACTTTCCTCTATACAATACAAGCCCAATACTCACTCGCCCAATTGGCCAAACAACACTTGGCTAAACCCTATAATAATGCCCAGCTTTTTGTTTATTTCGACCTTCAACAAAGTTATTAAACCTTGCAACCAAAACTAAACTATAGCTACCAAACCAACCAACCACTTATTATTAATATAATGAAGAAATATTTACGCTAAACCTTGGCCTAACACGCACATATCCATGAATTTTTTAGACAACCCATTCAGTTCTCGGTGCGGTGGGCCAACGTTTAAGTATAAATATTAATGTCATCATGTAGCGAATCCCATCCATATCCCTCATAAAACATTAAAAATAACTGATGAATGGACGTAATCCCATTCCAGCCCATCATCATCTGACTTTTATCGTCAATCATGTCATAGTCATAATGCAGAGTGGGATTTTGCATGGAACGGTTTTGCTAACATTATTGGCTCAAATCCCTAGATACATACAGACCAATAATCGGGGTTTTAAAAGCAATTAAAATGGGGATCAGTATGGAATAAAATAGGACGGGAATAAAGTACAAGTTTCCTTGTATTGTGTGTACCATGCAAGACCTTCACCTTCTCATTAATTAATTGCGTAAGAAGAATCAAGCATTTTTGGATTGCATATTGCCAAGAAACAGGGAATCCCTCAATTTGTAAGCAGAACTCGAGCTTCGAACCCCATAAAAATATCATCTTTATGTAATATTTTGCAGAGACAGGAGACCTGCGAAGGTGACGTGCTGGGATGACGTACAGCTGAAGAAGGGGTTCCTCAATCGTTCTCTGTTCCTCCATCATTCATTACATCCAATCCGACCGTATGCTAATTAGTTAGTGGCACTCGTCTTATCTTAATCCGGCAGATCGAAGAGGTCAAGCTAGGGATGCGAGTTATGATGGTTCAAAAAGAGGATACGGACATGATGGGTTATCCAGGTCAGGAAAGGTTCCATGTGGAGGACATAAACGAGACTTCAAGATTCTACTCCCTTTTAAGTAAGTTTGGACCGTTTTTAATGCAATTTATGGAACTTTTATTGGAATAAATTGTCAATCCTACCATTACTTTACTTTATTTCAGAGTATATCGATGTAGACATAGATTATGCAAGATGGCTTGGCTGGTTGTTCACTCCATTTATCGCCGTATTCGTCCTACCGGCTTTTATCCTGATATTTTTATACCTCAGCTCCCTATTTCTGTACATTTACAAATGGCATAGGTAAGGATGACAGGTTGAAGGGTTTTTATTCAGTAATTATATAATTCAGTTGGTTATTTTATATTTTTCCAGGCATAGACTATTAGACGCTTATGGAAGGGACTTTTGGGAAGCTGCGAGGAAGACTTTGGCAGCTTTGTGGGATGCTCAAGGATCTTTATGGCATGGTGAATAATTTTTAATTGTATGAAAGGATTAGATGGGAAATGCATGGAATAATGGAATTCTAATTATAAATGTTAACTCCAGGTTTTGAAGTCGAAGGCCTAGATAACCTACCTGAACATGGACCGGCCTTAATAGTTTTTTATCATGGAGCCATTCCCATCGACTTTTATTATGTTGTGGCTAAATACATTCTATACAAAGGAAGACTTATACGCTGCGTTGGCGATCGCTTTTTATTTAAAATTCCAGGTAAAGTATTCCAAGCCTTTATGAATATTTTCATGGTTTGTATAAAAAGTTAAAATATTTCATTAAATTCTTTAAAGGTTGGTCACTTCTAATGGAAGCTTTCAAAGTGCTTCCAGGGACCGTTCAAAGTTGTGCTAATATATTAAAAGAAGGAAATCTCTTGGCAATTGCCCCAGGGGGTGTTTTCGAAGCTCAATTTGGCAACAGTAATTACCAACTTTTATGGAAAAATAGGGTCGGATTTGCCAAAGTAGCTTTGGAAGCAAAAGTAGTAAGTTTATTACTTACTCTAACCAATTCTAGAATGCTAAACTCACGCATTTCTATGCTTATTTAGAATTTAGATGGTTGTTTGTGTTACTTTTAAAACATCTCTATCTCTATTACAGCCAATAATCCCTATGTTTACCAAAAACATTCGAGAAGGGTACAGATCCCTCGGCCTAGGGTACAGGATATGGAGGTGGCTCTATTCCAAAACCCACCTCCCCCTTGTTCCAATCTATGGATTTTTTCCAGTAAAAATGAAAACATACATTGGAAAGCCCATTCCCTACGATCCTACCAACACGCCTGAAATGCTTTCTCAGCAAGTAGGAGTTTTTCCACAAGAAATAACAAAATTTCATCCATAACTCCGTACTAGATATGAACAACCATAAAGATGTAAAATTGCATGCTTTTTTTTCAGGTATCTATTGCAGTCACAAATTTAATCAAAGAACACCAAAGAATACCAGGCAGCGTTCTGCACGCCCTTATAGATAGAGTTTACGATTCATCGCCGAGTAAAACAGTATAATGTATTCAATAAGCGTTCCACGATGCTAACCAGCGGTATGTACTTGTTTTACGGTTAAATCATGACAAAACTAATTTTTACAATTCCGTTAATGTATGGTGCACCGGTCCAGAATCTCTAAGCTGATACTTAGCTTTTTCTAATGCGTATTTTTGTACGACGTCCGTAGTATGTAGCTTCCATCGTGTAGTTCAATTGATAATAATCTCACCCGCACTATCGTGATTATCGCTTTGAATTGAGTTCTTTGTTTTAAAATAGAAATGCTAAGTTAAGTATACACCAAGGCAAGCTAGGGAGAAATGATATGAAATAAACGAGACTTAAATATCAATGCAAATAAAGGAATTCCGTAGTATTATTAATGCAGATCCCAAAAAACATTTCCACTGATAAATGAAACTCCTTATTTTTCTAACTGTTGGTAGGCAGAGATGACAGATGAGAAAGAGATACGTATAAAATAAATAGAGATAAATCACTTGTAGAAAACTTGAATATAAATAAATCCCAAAGAACTATCCCATAATTACCCTTATCATTTGAACAATGACTTACACAAAGAATTTATTACAATTCCTAAAAATTCGGATCACGACCACAAGTAAAGAAAAAAGTAAGGAGGAGATTACAATTACACCTACAACTTTGATGAAAGTTAAACTTCAAACTTCTTCCAATTTTTTAGACTCTGATTACTTTTACACAAGGATTCAAAAAGGAAAACATTACTTTTTACGATAAAGTACATAGTTATAATTATAATAATTGTATTAGAAGCAGGGTTGGGTTCCGCTTTACAAACATAAGTGAACCTCAACCAAATTACGCTGGAGGGTTATATTTTATGGCTCAACTCGCAAAAGTTCGACATCAAAGATAAGAGTGGCATTTGGAGGAATGACACCTGGATGACCTCGGGCCCCGTAAGCATAGTCCGGACTGCAGGTCAACTTGGCTCGTTCACCGACACTCAACTACAATTATTAAACAAATAAAAATAAAAATACACCCAATTTGACCCTTCCTTGACCTCTCCATCGATAATCTAAAGGTCACTTACTTGAGCAACCCCTTCATCCCACCCCTTGATGACCTCCCCCTGTCCAATCTTGAATTTAAACGGCTTCCCTCGATCTCGGGAGGAATCAAACTTCTTTCCATCCGTAAATGTCCCCGTGTAGTGGACCACGACCGTTTGACCACCCTTTGGGAAAGTCCTGCCTAAAATATACAAAAAAACACACCAAAACCATAAATAAATTGCAAAAAAATCCTATTTTTAACCCATTTCTGTCCATTTTTAAAATCAATTCGCTTATGCTTTGCTTACCATCTCCGGGGGAAATGGGAGCAATGTCCACACCCATGATAAGCCGCCGCAGCAGTTGATCCAGATAAGCCCAACTCTACCCGACCTTTTTTATCAACTTTGCCAATTAAATTTCCTCGGTTATCAACAAGATAAGTCCACCGGTCCGGTATGTCCGTCAACTAACTGCAACATGTAAAATACGGCTAGCTAGGTAGTTTTAGTTATAGTCATAGCACAATGACTAGGCAAATCCAAGCCGTCTCGTTAAAAAAACCTCAGGGGCATAATACCCGCTTTTACCATAGCTTTATAAAAAATCCGAAATAGGAATAATCCGGGTATTACAGAATTTTTCAACCTTCCAAAAAAAATTTTCTAAAAAGTTTCGAAAATTTTTTCGGGAAGTTCTAGAAATTTTGACGGCACTGGAGGCCTCCTCCAGAGTTGTCGACGCCCAGACATCGTCACACTTTCTTTGTCATAGAGGACACCCTCTCATCCCTTTAACAACTTGTACCTCCTTCTTCATCTTTCAAGTTAAAAACAATTAATAGGGTATGGGTCAGTAATTATTTATTAACGTTAATTAACTAAATAGTTTGGGAAGTGGGGGGTGACAAGGGGGGGGGATTATTGCACTTTTACGACCCTTTTTACACAATTTCGGACCCAACCAAGCAAAGTCCGGGGATCTCATTTTTGGTAAATGGTTTTTCTTGTTTTGTTGTTAAAATCGATACGAACGAGCTCAACTTGAAAGTGAGAGAATTGAGATTTTTGTTAAAAAGTTGACTCACCTAAAAAAAACTCTAATAATTTCAAAATTATGGTGCGTGTGTCACTTCAGAGGGTTATTGTCGGACTCCTAGGGTTATCTTTATTAAATATAAGATAAGCGATGGAAAGTAAATTCCAAGACTGGGTTTTTTTATTCCTGTAATTTCAAAATATTTCTAGGAATTAAGGGATAAAAGGGAAAGGGAATAAAGGGATTGCTGATGATGATGAAGGAATTATTAATTTTGTGATGTTTTGATTTTTTATTGTTTAGGTTTTGAGCTGTGTTTGGATTGGATGGAATAGGATTTTATACCAGAAACTGAATTTACTGAACTAGAATATAGAAAAGGAAGGCATATTTCTCGGCGAGAGACAGTGCCCATTCGGTTTGACCTTGACCTTTTGACCTGGTCGACAGATTAAATTGATAAGAAGAAGAATGTTTGCGGGTTTGAATTCCAGCGTTGGATCGGGATCCTCAGTCTCTCCAGGTGGGATGGGTAAGATATACGGGGTTTTTAAAATATAAATATTACAGTTTTTAGATATAAGCTTGAGGTGAGAGTGTTTTAACTTTAATTTTTGCGTTAAACTAAACTAAAATGGATGTATTTGTTAAAATTCCAGATAACAGACCAGAATTACACGAGGAAGTGAAACTGTACAGAACTCCACGGGAAAGAGACAAGTTTGAAAACATGGCCGATTTATTTTCAATTTTGTCCACCCTTCAACAACTGGAGAAAGCGTATATTCGTGATTGTGTCAAGCCTAAAGAATACACTTCCGCATGTTCCAAGCTTCTCGTACAGTTTAAAGCGGCCTACAAGTTGACCCAGGGATATGAGGATTGTCCCAATTTAGAAACTTTCGTTAGAGTTTACAAGGTTTGGTTCAATTCAAAATTACATTTATTAATAAGGACTGGTTTGAAAATTTGTTTTTTATGTAGCTCGACTGCCCTGCAGCCTTGGAAAGAATTAAAGAAGATAGACCTATTACAATAAGGGATGATAAGGGAAATACTAGCAAATTGATAGCAGACATTGTTGCCGTAAGTTGTAGATAGCAGTTGACGTACTGATTGGAAAGGTCTTGGTGTATATAAAAAGGTGTACTTGAATAAGGTTTCTTTTGCAGTTATTCATAACTTTATCGGATAAAGTTCGGCTAGACCTCCGAGCAATGGATCAGCTTCAACCAGATCTTAGAGAATTAATGGACTCTATGAATCACCTAAGTCTCCTTCCAAACGATTTCGAAGGGAAGGCCACCATGCAAAGTTGGATGGACATTTTCTCGAACATGTCTGCCTCTGATGAGCTAACGGATGATCAAGCCCGTCAAATAACTCATGACTTGGACATCTCATACAATGCTTTTCAAAGAATTCTTCATCAATTAGACTGATAACGGATTTCCAGTTTGCCAATCCTCTGCTGACGATTTCTTAAACACAATACGAACGGATGAAAAATTCTAAACATCCTGCTGTCCTCTATAAGCTTTCAAATTTCAATCATACTTTATTATAACTCCTTTGATTGTACCCCTAAATATTGCCATGTAGGCTGGGAAGAAAATATCCACTTTTATATTATAGAATTTTATCATAAACATATATATGTACCTAGAAGATGGAAAAATACAAACAAAATATTTGCAAATCTTTCCGTCCTTGTGCAAATTCTACTGCACAGTGACAGTTAGTTACAAAAATGGATCCCTTCATTTCAGCTGACTCATCTAACTTTCGTAGCAAGTTCAATCGAGCTAATCAAAGGACATTCAATTTACTGTCCTTTGTTGTTGTCCTCAATGCATAAATAATTCAGGGAATTGAATATCTGCTCAACGTCGTCTCGTAAGAACTCAGACCTCACTTCTGCTAAATAATAGTTTACATCCGGTTTACCTTTATTACCGAAGTTCTTGCTTTCAGTTTGGGTATGACCTAAATTCCAGCTTCTCATATACCAACCCCTTTTCAGTATTATATCATATTCAAATCTGTAACAAAGTGTCTACTTCAAGGACTTTCATGTAAAATCCTTCGTTGAAATAAAATTTACATTTATAAAAATCATTCAGTATAATTTCAGAATTTATTAATCAACGGATGCCCGAATAACAAAAGCAGACTTATGCATGTATCTATCTATATCCATTTTGATGATTAGATTATAACAAATGACACGCGGCTCATTGTCAACAAAATGCTTTCATTCGCACTTTTTCCTGTTGATCTTGCTCTTTTTTCCTTGTTCTTACGAGAGTATACTGTACCACGCTTTGGCTACGACAAAAAATTACGATTGATCTGAATGGGAAAGACGGGGTTTTTTAGTGGTATGGAAATGCTGAGCAGGTAGTATCGGACGTATAAACTATGACTGAGGTCATATTTATGATTAAATCCAATCCAATCTCCAATTCAATCCGAACAAATTCAGTTCCTCCGTTTCAGTTTAAAATGTTAAGTATATTTAATGGTTAGAAACATTAATTAATGTAGGTTACAAACTATCTCTTGAGTGATGCTGTCTTGCGACATGTTTTCGAGGCCGTTCGACGCAGAATTTCAATAGAATATTAAACGTTATCATATCCGGAAATGCATGAAATGAAATAAATAATTGATTTCCGATCGGGAATGCTGAGATTATGATTACATCCATGTATTACATTTTCTAGGAACAAAAGCAAGCAAAAGAATTAACAACAAATATTGTACCAGGGCATATATCTTTTCTTAAAATAACTGGGTTCGTTTTTAAAATATATCAAATCATAACTCAGAAAGCCTAGAATACCTTCCTGAACCCCTGAACAAAGTGGAATACCGTATTTCCCGTTTTAATTCCTCCCCCGGAATAATTCCCCCTCCGGTTTAATTTCCCCCTACCTTTCCATGTTATAAGTCCTATATTGTCCATGTTAATAGAATTTATCATTTTCCCTTCGAAGTAACAAAGCCCAAGGGGAATTAAAACAGGAAATACGGTAATTACCATTTCCAAAATATAACTCTGTTGTATGATTTAAAATAGACATTTTAGTTAAATCGAAAAAGAAATTCAGTCTCTAACATAATAATTCCAATTCCAATTGGAATACTGGTTTTATTTAATAGTTAGCGTAGGGCAAGTTTACCCAGGGAAGTTCTTTATTGAGAGCAAGACACACACGTTTCATATGAATCCTGAGTTTTTTTTTTATAAAACATGAACGAACGAACATCTTTTCCTCGTTATTTTATTTTATCGATGAAATCGAAACCTCGCCTCTAAAAATGCAGCTACACTTTACCGTAAATTCTTGCAAAGCAACCATTTGGTATTAAAATTTAAAAATAAACTAGGTATCTTCTTTCTATTCAATATATAAATCATAAAAACCCGATCCAAGCTAAGATTCCGGGTCTATATTTCCAAAAGATGATTTAAATGTATGCTAATTCCCAACGAAAGCACCAAGTCAAGCCATATCTCCTTATCAAGTACAAAACTAAAACTATTCTTAAGTCGTAAGTTGCGCAACAAGTTTATTTAAAGTCTACCGGAAGCTCAAAGCTCACCTATTTTTGGACTAAACAATGAAAAACTTTATAAATAACTTTTTCTTCGCAGTAAAAGATGAAATAAACATGTTTCCAAAAATTATTTAGCTAAAAAGACAAGGCGGAGGTCAGAGGTCACTCAGCTCAGCAGTCGGTGGAGATTTCATCTCCTTTTGACAATCTAACTTAAACCCTGCAAAGACCCCACTCGCCTCAACCAAACGTCTAAAAATACAGAGATTGAAACTGAAAAGAGACTCATTTGAATTTGAATAGATCGACCAGAATACATTTATCATTCATTTTTCTATTTTCAAACTCTCATTTGTTTCCTTGAGTATAAAAAGGGAAGGGGATGGTCCTATTTATCAATTATTTGGGAAGTTCTCAACTACACAACAACTTAAGTCCAATTCCTGCTTAAAAATCTAATAAAAATTTATCGGATTTATTAGGGAGAGTATCTTTTTGGAAAAGCCTTTCTGCACAGTTTATTTCAAAACTAGGAATTTGACTTTACTTGAGCCAATTTTTATCCCAGAAAACCCACTTTTATCCTTAAATACTCTACAAAAACCCTTGTAGACAAAATGCACGATCCCGACATGTACGACACATACAGCCAGTTCCAACGACGAGACGCTCTAGAACTGGTCCCGATATTGGTTTCGAAAATGCGGTCCAAGGGATACTCCGAGAGTGTCCTGGACTTGGGATGTGGAACGGGCTACAACACGCGGAATATCATCCTACCCACAGTGGCCCGGATGGCTGGGTCATCTTCATCATTATCATCCGTTGTAGATTCCTCTACAATTCCTATCCCTATTTCCTCCAGTGGACTAGGAGAGGGTGAGAATGGGCCGAAGATCTATGCAATTGACGTGTCCAGGAAAATGATCCAGTTTGCCTCGATCAAGTATGACCACCCGAACGTGACCTACATGGTGGCCGACGTGATGAAAGATGATTGCGAATTCCCATGCAAATTTGACAAGATCTTCTCTCTTCATGTTTTACACTGGATTTCTGATCATGAGTAAGTCACCCTTCATCTCTTATAAGCTCAAGTACAAGTACAAAGACTTTTTACACAAGGATCCAGCCTCATCCCTGTTGTCTGTTGGGTTTTGTAAATGTTAATAAAACTGTTAATAAAACTAGCATACCCCATGAGACAGACGAAACCTTAAAAAACCCCAACGCAAAACCCCTTATAGTGTCCAAAGCAGACTATTTCACCACAAAACCTTTAGAAATCCTTGAATAAGTACTTTCACTCTCAAGGTATAGCAAACCCTCTTGTACAGCCATTCCTCAAAACTATTAAAGCAAGTGTAAAAACATCGCAGACCTTAAAACCCCAAGCGAGTCTGCTGTTTTGCAAAGCTCAACCCAGTAAAACCCTCGAGAATCTCCCTTATCTTAGCAATAAACCCGGATATGAAGTCCCTCCCTACAACATTTCTTGTAAAAATCCTCATCTACAACTTTTATCCTGCCTTTCTGCCCAACTTTATTATTATTATCTTGTAAGTTAGTCGTAATGGGGAAGTCGGAAAAACTTTGGTATTGTAGAAATGAGAAATGAAAAGGGTGTTTGGGACAAGAATTCTCACAGAATTAGGGAATTTTGTTCTACACAAGTTTTAATTTGAAAACGCTTGTTGTTTATTCCAGAAAAGCCCTTCGAAGTCTGTTCTGGCTGCTGAAGACCAACGGAGAGATTGCCTTTTATTACATTTCCAATGCGGCCGTATTCTCCGTATATTATGCCATGAGCAAGATCCCGACTTGGACTCCTTATTTATTGGTAAGTGGTGGTCGAGTTGGGTTTATTACAACTGGATTCGAAGTATTATTATTTTATTAAAGACAAAGTGAGAGGATTAATTTACGACATTAACATGGCAAGTTTACTTATCAATCCTACATTTTTATTTCTATAGGATGTCAAGAATTTCATCCCAAAGTCCTACTTTAGTTTTGATGCGGCCAAAGACACAGCAGAACTTATGACTTCCATCGGTTATCACGTCCAGGAGGCTGGCAATGCTACGAGGACGTTTTGTTTCGATAGTTTTAAGGATATGATTGGTGAGTTTTACTCTAAATTACTTTATAAAAGGATTTAACGAGCATATTTTAGAAAATAATACTTTTTACTAGTTTTTACTTTAAATTATTAACGTTTTGTTTATAACTAGACGCTGCAATGGCTGCAAATCCCTTCGTTTATAGAATACCAGCAGATTTGAAAGAGAGTTACAAACGGGATTTCCAAAACTGTTTTGCACCCTTCGTCCGCCACACCCCCGGACCATCTAATCCTGATGCTATTGAAGTAGACTATGGGATCGTCATCATACGGGCAGAAAGGCCGGTCTAACAAGCTAATCGTTCACAACGTATTTACAAACATTATATTAATTATCAACTCGGTTCATGATGAAGTCTTTGGTAGATTTATAAACTGAGCGACAACTTTTTCAAAGTTCCAAAAGATAACGTTCGCTTTATCAAATTATAGTTAGTTATTATAAATTCTGAAACTACATACCATTCAATAAAAGTAGACATTTGCTGTGAACTTGCTCTTAATTTTGCATATTAATTGGAATGAAGTTCTCTTAATTTCTCATTTTCATTCCAGAATTTTAGCTACTTTTCCCATATAAAACTTGAGAATCCTTCAGAATAATAAATTTACTGTGCATAGATTATAGTCACTTTTAGCAAAATACCTTTAACCAGTTTTACAACATGTTAGCTCGTGTCTGAACCTCTCATCTTTGTTCCCTTTGTTTTATGCGAATAAAAATGGTACAAATAAAGCGAGTTGGTAGTTGGTAACACCCAGAATTAGAAATAGTCACACCTCCATATCTTTTATTCTAAAACTTGTGAACACAGTTCTTAATTTATTTTCTCTCACTTGAGTTATAAAACGCTTGAAACCAATTATAACATTACATTTAACACTTTCAGACAGTTTACCTCCTCCAAAATTTCCTCGTATTATAATTTCAGTACTTCAAATTTTAAACCATTTCCATTAGCAAAGACTGCAGGATTATCCACCTCAAAACCACAAACAACATTAAATTTTTATCTAATTTATACATCCCGTAACTCATGAATTTATGAATCTGTAACATAACGAAGCATACTTTAATTCCAATAATTACCCTGCTAAACCCTCAGTTGCATGCCGCATTGTCCCGAGTAGTGGCCCGAGCTACTAATTAACTTGTTCAGTTTTTTGTGGGTCAAATTTAACACAATTAAAATGGACTTATAGGGTAATTAATAGTAATTAAGGGTGGGCCACTATTTGAGACAATACGGTACACAACTACCAGAAATGAATACACCATCAATCAAATCCTCCTTAAATGAGACAAAAAACTTACTCCAGGACTTGCAATTACGCTAAGTTTTATGTAAACCGGCCGAGGTGCTCTTTCACCCAGATCCAGGGCAACCTTTACTTACAAATTCTCTTGAAGTCTTATCAAAGATAAGGTACACGGTCCACTCAGTCTTGCATTCACTTCACTTGCTCATTGGATTTGTAACGGAGAACAAGATTTCTCGATTGGATTGAATACAACAACCGTTCCTCTTCTACGAGGAGAGTTCCTCCAACTAGTGAAGTTTGGTTCACTCGCAAAAAGACAACCAACGCGTATTTATTGGAGATTTCCTGTATCTCCTCAAACTAGTCGCTCCTACAACTCCATCAACCTCGCATCATCATCATCTTTGGAAATCTGGGTCCGTATCGTATCATCAAACATTTTTTAAATCACTATCATCATCATCATCATCATGTAAAAACAATCAGCATTTTATAATTGTAGAAGACCATCCTCCTTCCTATCCTCGCTGGATTATCACTGTACGTTGTAAAATAGTCTTGGAACTTTTTTTTACCACTTATAAACATTAAATACTTTTAAAAACTTTGTCAACTATTCTTTCATGCATGGAATAAGAAAGACACCTAGAGTTGTATGAATCTTTAACCAGGAGGGTTTTGATTAAACCCGAGTAGTCTCATCATTAATCTTATCATATTACTACCACTATTTAGGGGAAAGTTATTAATATTTCATAAAGGTATTCTGCTGATCCTTACATACAAATAAAATGAAAAAGATCCTGCTCATATCATTTAATAATTCTCACATTTAATTGACCAACACTTTCGCCCCAGAAAGCTCATAAGTCGTACTAAAATGGAATGAATAGTTTTTAACGCTTTACTTTGTTTCATACACGCTAATTATTTAATCTTTCTCTCCATTCAATTGCAGCATAAACCATTTACTCATCCCTTTGTCTCACAATAAGATATGAATCTTTATCCTTGCAATTGCAATAGAGCACCCAACAACAGGGAAACCACTGTTACTCTCACTACTGAATGTCTGGGACTTGGCTGTCTGTAGTATAGCTGCGAATATGCACTGCATTGCACTGCCAACTGCAGAATGTTTGCTCAGACCGACAAAGATTGAAAGGGACATTTGGTAGTGAGACGGGGTTTGGAGACAATTTAATTGTAGTTGTTGTTTTTAAACTGATGTGTGTGACTGTGATACTATTAATATTCGAAGGTCCGTGCATTCCCTTCTATAAGCAGACATTATTTAGGCATTTTTTAAAGAGCATAAATAATAAATTGAAACATTTAGGCTTCCTTTTCCAAAGTTTTTAAAGTTTGCAGGATTATCACAGGCAATTTCAGTGTGTAGTAAATCTGATAAAAGTCAGACGCACGACCATATCAGGACAGAAAATAGTCAATT
Source organism: Hydroisotoma schaefferi (assembly GCA_034682405.1). Taxonomy (NCBI): domain Eukaryota; kingdom Metazoa; phylum Arthropoda; class Collembola; order Entomobryomorpha; family Isotomidae; genus Hydroisotoma; species Hydroisotoma schaefferi. Next base: position 3,997 of record JAQFZX010001576.1, on the reverse strand, counting down.
TATTAGCATTATAATTAAAAACTCCGTTTTACTTGAGATGGTTGATTTAAATTACTAAACACAAAATAAGAATCTGACAGGGATTACAGACGGACAGACAGACATCATTGCAGTGCAGTTTTCTATACAAGAAAGAACTTGCACATGCCAAACTTGAGACTTGACAGACAGAAATACATGCAGGGTCAGTTGCATGGAGAATATGGTCATTGAGCTGCTGTTTTTTCTTATTTTAATTCCCTGGGGAATTATTTAAAAGAAGTTATCACCACGATGGGAGTTATTAACTTTAACGTCCATGAAAAATTAGTAGTGGAATTGTCCCAGGGGGATTAAAACAAGATTTAACGGTTATTTGGATCAAATTGGGGCAATTTAATCCATCACATTTATCAACTTCAATATCCCATATAGCATCACGATGATCGCAAACCAGTGTTCGAAACCACTACGACTGTTCCAAACAATGGCACAGACTTTTGGTACGGAAGCTGTCTTAGCTTAGTGTGTGTTTTGTTAGCTTTTGTTGTGATTTGCGATCTCGTTTAATCCCCCACTTAATCCAATCGGAGTAAAAACATGCAGCATGTTTGAAGATTTTAATTCACTACTAATTTTTCACCATAATGAATGTGAACCATTCATTCATTGGGATTAATACCAAAAGGATAAATAGGAATCCCCATAAACCACATTTCACCTGTTCTCTTCTACTTTACTTTAGCTTTAGTACGACTATTATATTATTATAAAGTCAAGTGTTTGTCTTGGTTCTATATTTTGGCTACAAACAGCTACAGTGACAGTAGTAGAGAACAGCAACTGCTTACAACTCATGCATGTTCACTATTCCAAATCATCCCAAATCTTCCCCTAATACTAACTACACTTACTCATTTTTCGAATAGATAATAGTGAAAAAGTAGAGGTAGTAGTTGTAGATTATATTATATTTAGCATTTACAAGAATAATCAAATCCAATCCATAAAAAAAATCCATTTGCGTCATTCTAAGTGCAGAAAATAATAGTACCGGTAGTTATATGTTGTTCGAATGGGTTTAGTACCTAGTAGACGCACATTCATCCAAAGCAGTACTGGTTTTTATTATGTATTCATTTTAACAATCTTTTTTTAATGAATTTTACCTATTTTTTCCACACAGCCATCATCCATCCGCATCCCCTTTACTTTACCTACTTCTACTCACCTTTTCAGCTATTTATATTATCCTTATTGACTATATAAAGCTTTCTCTATCGATACTTAACTACTTACTGCCACTCTCAGTGACAGTGAAGCAAGTTGATCGTGAACTACAATAAAGTGTTTACATCGAAATATCAATCAATACATAAGAATAAATTAGCCTCACTTGCTCGCCTACAACAAACAAAACGTGGTAAGCAAGGTTAGGTTATATCTACTACGATGCCAAAAATATTTTGGTGAAATATTACCAGAAACATCGTAAAAATATATAAAAAATACAATAATTTACCAACTACAAAAATATACAATCACTTCCAGCCAAAGTGTAGACACTTCTTGCCACTTTCGGTTGGGAAAGTTAGCTATTAGTTTTTCAAATAAATAGATTGCATACGTCTTCTTCTGGGATGATGTAGGATATTATATAACCAAGAAATCTATTTGCCAGGTCGTTGAAGGAAGAACTAGTCAGCTTATGACCGTCCTTGATAAAAGCTCAGGTAACCTGATAATCAGTGGAGAGTTGGGCCCCGATATTGAACAAATTGTTATTTTGACTGAGAAAGCTTATATAAAGGAAGGGGATGAATTCAACATCTTACTCCAAATTAAACACTTGAAACTATCTAGAAGATAAATAGTTCAAGACGTGTTTAAAGGATTGAAAAGTTTGTTAATATGTTAAAGTAAGTTAACTACATGGGATATGAAGATGCTATTATCTAATCGAGCGATAGTAACTGTAGCCAAGTTGTACACGTTCATGAGGATCTTTCTCATTGATTCATTAACTAATATTTGAGACACTCATTTTACTAAAGTTAAATTGTTGGGAATTAATTTAGTTTTCAAACAAATGACTAAGCCCAAGAAGAAATAGACGACTTGAGTAAAATTGTTTAAAAGTTGAACAGGCAAAAGTCAACCTTCCATCGTCTCCATTTCCACAGAGAAATTCACCCAGTTTGAGACTGGTGAAAGTGTTGGTTGGTTTACCGTATAACTCTTCTAGCTCCAAGGCTTATTGGTTTCAGTCGTTCGTATTGATACCTCTAAAATATTGTTGAACCACAAACACGGAATAGATGCCGGGGATTCCCTTTTACTAACCTCCTACAACTAGTAGTAAGTAATAGTCTTCCCATGCAGTAAGTAAGGGGAAAAGTCGAAATGAAAGTTTTTGGTGTAAATCTTGGGTAAAGTTTGTACAAGATTTGATACTCCCTTCCCTTCCAAGACTTCACTGGGTTGGGTATAGGTCTTTGGGTGGATCTCCGAAAGGATTTTGTGGATTTGCTGGAAATTGAGATACGTTTGTGATTGTCGATTGTGAATGTGACTACAGACTTTCTACTGTTAGACAGCTGCCTCTACTTTTACTTCCCCAACAACAAACATAATAGGCAACATCATATAATCACATTATTAGCTTTGGATAGACTTCGTGGACAGACAGTCTCGCCCTAACCTGTCTCTCCTCTGTGTATCCAGGAAGGAACCATTTATTTATTACACACGGAAATTTCCTCTCAGGGCTCAAAAAGTTAATAAGAACTTGTGTATTATGTGTGACTTGATGAAACTAAATCAAACATTCAGTCAATTCCTCTGAAGAAATCATCCCAACTTTGACCCAAACGAGTAGACCTTCTTCACCGCAGTTATTAAGAGACTTCTTCCACTATTTCCCGAATGGGGCAAAGGGTTACAAACTATTATTTAAGGTCGAAGGGGACAGGATGAAGGACTGACTGCTGAGGACAGCAGCACGTTTCCTGGAATTCTCCAGGATTCCTTCCATTTCTGAAAAAAAAACTTAGCCCTAGACCAGAAGAAAGCCGGAGTTTTGACCCTATGTACGTCTAAGCTGTTGGAATTACACGAAGAAGGTGGCCCACCTGGAAAACTATCCGGCTACCTGGTTCGTGTAACGTGCTACACTTCAGACTTCAAGATCCAGCATCCGGAGAGTCACGCACATAAGAACTTCAAGTCACGAATCCTTAAACAATGAACATCCAAGCCAAAGACTTGGCCAACCCAGCACTTTAGCTCCGGAGTAATTGTTTACCCGTTAATCCAACAACACGATGCTCCTATTATTGCGGGGCTAATGGGATAATTAAGATTGGATTGACTCTTTTCAAAGAGTTATTTGTTATAGTAGGAAGGATAAGGGTACAATTAGCAGTGTTTGGGTGTGGATTTGCTGACTGAGGTACAATAGTACTAACCCGATTGTACATACCTACGTAGTTCTACTTGGAATAAGATCGGAGAAAGGTGGACCATTTATACCCTATCTTCCCCTGCCTCCTTCCTTCCTGTGATCATTGGGAAAGGATGTGATTGAGCTGGGGTAAGTTCTCTAAAGCTAACTTAAGAGATATTCACTCTTTTTCATACTTTATCTTACCGAAAAGAGATTTAGATGTTGCAAATTCTCTTCAATGAGATCTTATTAGATTACTTTTAAGTTAAATTTTACTTGGTTGGTTTTTTTGGAGTTTTAAGCATATTTGGATCATTTATTCTGGAAAATAAGTTTGATTTTACTTGGGAATTAAATAAATAAACACAAACAAAATGAATAAGCTGAAACAGTTGACGTTTTTATGAAAGTCCCCTCTTCATCTGCTTTGCATTCACGAACTTACCAGTAACTTGTTTTTTGCTATTTATTTCTCTTTAAGTCATAAATTTGAATGGTATTGCTGGCGAGGGACTAAGGGTTTTAGTCTTCTTCGATAGCAATAACTCGCCAACAATGGGGGTTTTAAATAGT